>WEDG01000465.1:0-164521 GCA_017591395.1 Schistocephalus solidus | reverse complement strand
AGGCATTCTGGAAGTCAAAAATACAACATCTACTGCGTGACCCTTTTTCTGTGGCCTTTGTCCATAAGGTCGTCAAGAGTTGGCGATGCTACTTGAAAAGGAGGGGACAAAAAGTGAATGCGAAGATTAATTCTGCAGATGATGATGGAAACATATTCAGATACCAAAGTTTATTAATATCAAGGGAACTGCCTCAAATACAGGAGGACTCTTTTTAAAATCCAACAGTTGCAAGTGTGCGAAGGAAACAGACAATAAGGACCTTAGTTCTTCCGAAGTTAAAAATTTGCATAATTTGGTTTGGAAAGTTGCTGATTTAGTCAAAAACTGATTTCTAATGGAAGATTATTCCAGATGAAGGCATATAAGGATGCAAAAAAATGGAGAACGCTTAGTTTTGAAGCTAAGGTGTGGTGAAATGATCTTAAGAGAATTACGAGTGGCATAAGGTCAATCTACCAGAGTGAGAGCGTTAATTCGTCGGAGATTTGGACTAGAGTTAGCGCGAAACAGGAAGCAGAGACCGGCTTTGAGTCTTCTCACCCACATAAATTTAATGTTTGCTAACTGGCATCTATTTTTTTAAGAGATACTGGATGAAGGAAAAGAAAATTGTCATCAAATAAAAACTCTCTGTTCTTTTCCGCTTCTATTTTGCCTCTTTGTAAACGACGTTCTTGATTGTTTTCAGTATGGTAGGCCCTTTATGTACGCTGACGATTTAAAAGTTGCCTATCGATATAAACCAGTTGATCGCAACATCGTGCTTGAGCTCTTAAAAAAGGATCTTCAGGCCTTCGCTCAGTGGTGTCGCACATGGCACCTCTCACTTTCTTGGAAAAAAGGCTCCGTTATGTTTATTGGCGACAACCATCAGCCTCACCTAAGCATAAACGGTCACGATCTAAATGTGCCCGGAGTTATAAAGGATCTGGGCATAGCATATTCTAGTAGTCTTAATCTGTCAGAGCACTGCGCCCTGATTGTCTCGAAAGCACGCCAAACTAATTGGTTTATTCTCAGAAATTTTAAAACCGTCAACATTAGAATCAGCCTCTATAAATGTATGTCAGGCCTAGTCTGGAATACTGCTCGTTTCTATTAAGCCTTCTGCACGCTAGTGAACGAAAGAAGATAGAATCAGTCCAGCACTTCTTTACAAAATGAGTTTTCTATTCAGAACACCGAAACCTGTCCTACCAACAATGCTGTGAGCTTACAAGCCTTGACCCACTGTGGCTTCGCAGATTACAGAAGGGACTATTTTTACTGTTTAAACTACTAGACAGTCGTACATTTAACCCCCTTACATCTCTGAGGCACCTCGACCACTCTCGGCGCACCAGTCATCGAGATGTATTTTATTTATTTTTTGGCACGCACAGTTAGATACGGACAGAGCTTTTCGGTAAACGCTTATGCAATCTGGAATAACCTACCCAGAAGTATCAAAATTTCGCAAAGCTATCCCTTGTTTACGCGAGCTGTCACTAGTTTTCTACATTCAAGACACCTTCCAAAACTTTTGGCTGCTGACTCTGTGGAAGCTCTCTTCGGTTCTGATGGCGTTCATGGACTCTGAATCCTGTACTAGACTTCTTGCTGAGGGCAATATTGCTGGCTCTGTAAACCTCAATCGGCTTATTTCTCAGTCGACAGCGAACAGCCGCTCACCGACATACCTGCTGTGCAGAATACCAGATCCATAACACTGAATGGAGAAGTTTGTCTGTTGCTCATTGTAATAGTTTGTGGTTGAAATTATCTGGCATTCCCTGTGCAGTCTATGTTTTCCAGTCAATACCAGGAGCGTTAAAATTCCCAACAATGAAGACATCTTTCTTCTCGCTGGCTTTGTAGAGTTCCGTTATGAGAATAAGATCCTGATCAGAAGTCTGATAGAGCGAACGGTACACAACCGATATCGTCAGTGTTCTGGAACACTTAGCAGATATAGTAATGCGTAAGACTTCCACATGGTGTAATGGAATGTGTATGTCAGCAATAGCGGTCAGCTTGCGAGTGACATAAACTATGACTCCTCGTCCTCGACTTGGTTTATCTCTCCTGAAGTGCTGCTATCCTCTGAGTGATATTTCAGAATCATTAATGTCTGCAGTGAGCCACGTTTCAGTGAAAGCCATAAAGTCTGGTTTAATTTCATCCACTACGTTTCTAAGGTCGTCCCGCTTGTTGAACAGGCTTTGTACATTTGCGGAGATGACTTTCAATGCTCGATTCGTCGGGGAGACCCAGCCTTCAATGTTACAGGTTTTGGCCACAGGAAGGACAAATTTATCTGGACTATTTGACCGTCTTTGATTTTCAACCGTTTCTTTCCTCTGCCAATTCTCTCCGTAGTTCCCTCATTTTCAGCCGCTCCCTCGGCTCGTAGTCCGGCTGAAAAAAAAACACTTGTTTGTGCGATCCCCGTAAGGTCATTCTTCCTTCTAACAGTAGTGCTGCCTGGGTTTCGTTGTCTAAAATAATTTTTTAGTGGCCTTGGTGATAGTTTCATGTCGTGGCTGGGGTCTGCTTTGCCTAGCCGGAAAGCATTTTGCGTGGTGTACATTTCCACTTTCTTCATGACTGCACTGACATATTCATGAATAAAATCTAGATCGTGTGTCACTCTTTCCTTCGGATTGCAGGACGTGGATTCTAGGACACCCCGTTTTACGATATTTCACTAACGGTTTATGGGCGAGGTCCTTATTTGCCCGCCCACGTTAGGGTGGGAGTTCACAGAGGTTGCGTTACTCGTGGATGCTGGCACTTCAACATGAGAGTGATTTTTGTCCGACGCTGGGCTTCTGGAACTAACATTTTTGGATGACATATTACCTTTGTCTTCCGAAACTCGTTTCTTCATTTTCTGGGATCCCTGCCAGTTGCCCTCTTTCCTTTCTGGAGACTGTTTAACGGCTAAACCGAGCTTTGTGGACGTAGCGCCATCATTATTTTTGCTCATATTGCGGTAAATACTCGCCATAAATCGTTTTTGCGATCTATCATGGAAGTCAAGAATATACCCTTCGGGAATCGTGCATAATACGTGGTACCGACGAGGATCTAACAGACTCTGTACATTAGACAGCACCAACTTTAGTGTCCGTATTGTTGTTGGGGGCAAGCCCTGATCATACTTAGGTCATGTGCATAGGAACCACGGATATTATTTGTTCTCCAACTTGGACAATTTGAAAGCCGTTACCACTTCCCTAGAACAGTTCCGGGAAATA
Source organism: Schistocephalus solidus (assembly GCA_017591395.1). NCBI lineage: Eukaryota > Metazoa > Platyhelminthes > Cestoda > Diphyllobothriidea > Diphyllobothriidae > Schistocephalus > Schistocephalus solidus. Next base: position 161,279 of record WEDG01000465.1, on the reverse strand, counting down.
TTTTTACAGAGTCTGCTCAAATCATGAACAAACTCAGGACTATTGGTGACGAACCCACACCAGCTGTTATCGCTCCGACAGAACCATAGTGTCTTGAAGCTATTGGTGAGCATAAAGTAACCCACAGAGTTTATTGAGTCCTTATGAGACAGGAAAAGCCAAAAAGAAGAGATCGCTATTTAACTTGGCTGTGATATAACTGCAGGCTCGGAACCACACTGAATGACAACAGAAGTTGAATGTTTATATCGAATCGACTCCCTTGAGGATGACCAGCCATTGGCATTTGCAATTTTACCCTATATCACCGACCAGATTGCTGAGCATAGTGTTCATCTGTCAACGGAACTAGAGAGTAGCAGTTTTATCAAGGCTGACCTTTCCATTGCAAGCTAATGCCCCAATATAACGAGGTGAACTTGGACCATTTTGGTTCTATCGAATCCAACCAGTCATCATTTGCTTGATATATTAATGGAAAACCCCACTACCAGAATGTTATATTCGGAACAGTTGTTATGGCAGGACTGCATTTATATTTTCTAGACATTAAGCTCATCCCAGATGAAGACAGTGTGCAGGATCTACACGAGCTCTCGCTGATGAGTGAAAAGGATCCTAATGTAAGGTTTTATCAGTTTATTCTGATCTCCTAGCTCAAACCACCTAGATAATTGGAAACAAACTTTTAGAAGTTTCCATTCCCCACTACATGAATGCAAGTTTCCGCAATACCGGGGACATCCAAAATACGGGCAAGAGATAGCAAATACTGGAATAAATTCAGTTTGTTGGTCAAACGAATCATTATTAAATATCTTCCATGCGGACGAAAGAAAAGAAGCAACCATACTCTGCAAAGCAACTGTGAGCTCCAGGTCTTCTTTAAAAGAAGAAACAAGATATGGAAACGGGTTGGAATAACTGGAAGTATCGAACACTTGCAGTAATAAAAACGACAATGGGACGTCCGCGAACTTTAAGTTAACGGACGTTGAAGAAACTATAAGCTTAGTGTACTGAAAAATGCTTTATAACATCCCAAATTCTAAGTGGTTAAACACGTAAATACAAAAGAAATTTTAAATTGATTCCACCGCTGAGGTCCATAAACGAACTATTTTATACGGATGACTAGAATAAACTATCAGGCTCATCTAGTCCCTTTCCATCGATATTCACACAGTACACAAATTTTCATCCATTCCCCATTCAGCGCAATAAAATCCCGGTAAGGTTTGCGGAAGAATTTATGTTTTCCTTTCCCTAGATGTATACGGACAGAATTACTCCAAATGAAGGCCGGCAAATTATCTGGCACAGATTCAATTCATGAACGCTTTCCTCGAAAATTGGCTGACATACTGGGCAAAACGGCGTTGATCATACTTCCGAACTCCATGGAAAAGGGCGAATTGCGGGAGAAATGGAAAATTGCCTTTATCTTCCAAATCTACAATGAAAGCTTCAGGGTGTAATTTTAAAACTAACGCCTTGTTAATTTAACCTGCATTTTGTGCAGGGTTATGACACGACTTATAAGGAAGCATTTAATGACGTATATACCTCCTCATGCATCCTCCACATGTAAACGCTCTCTTTTCTTTGCTTCTGGGTATGACTTTCGTTGGGATATTTTCCCAATTAAAATTAAGTCGTTAACTAGTCTATCGGAATTGAATCGAAGACTACACATTTATCTTATCACTGATTATATTAACCTTTTATTTTCCTCATATTTTCCAAGCAGCTTTATCCATAACGCAGAGAAGGGACCATCGGGAATTTAAGTGACCCGCTTGAAAATATTTTTTCTCTACCTCGAGTCCCCTAGGAACCATTTTGTCCCCTTATACAACCAGTCATTCAAATGACGGAAGTCATTTGGACGTACACAGTCAATAATGCTCTCGTTTCTTTGAATACTTACCATCATCGTGGAGTCAAGGTCGAAGGCGGTTGGTTCAAATTTGAAGATAAGTGAATTCTCGAATTTAAACCGATTTCTTCGTTTCCTGTTGAAAATATTTGCTTAATTATTGACAATTTATTGTATTTTTACCTCATTATCAGCTGCACACATTTGCAGTTATTGCAATTGCAAAAGAGTAAGATATAAAGTTTTTAAACGTTTTCACCCTACATAGACTCATTTAAGTTCTCGCGGATTTACGTCAAAAGGACGGAATATAAAGGTTAATTCTAGAAATAAAGTTGAAATTTTGTAAGTTTACCTTATTTCCAGCGAAGAATAAGTTGCAGTAACTGGAATACCAGTTGATATAATTTTTTCTCCTGCATAGCCACTTCGCTAATTCTATTTTCAGTTTAAACTCGTTACCTAGCAGATATTTGCTTGCAGTGCCTTTCTTAAAATACATATTTCAAATATTACATCTTTTATTCCGCAAAACGTCACTAGTGACAATTTTCCTTTCGTTTAATCGATTTGAAAAATATTTATATTTTAAAATCAATATGAAGCCCCAGTCAGTGCTTAGACGCAAACATCCAGTTCGCGTAAAACTTCCACTAAAGCAACCCTCCTTAAGCATGAAGAAATTAGACCTTGACGCCCTGGAAAAACTTTAATACCTTTTATGTCTAAATATGGTTCTCTTCACGATCCTTGGTACCATTTTTATGAGGGGAAATTTGTCTTCACTCACTTCTCAACAATGCGTGAAACTAGAGCCTTTTATAAACATGGTCAGTACCGAGTCAATTGACCGACATAAGAGAAGTTTCATTTTCTTTTTAAAAAACGTCCCCAAGAGTAAAATCCCCTGGACGTTGCATTTCATTTCCTTTTACTCATGCGGCTTTTAACTTTTAAAGTCGCTGAAGCTAAAAGGTTGTCTTCCCGTAGCAAAAACCCGCCAGTTCTGGTCAAACCTTTTTCAGCGATTGAAGTTGACCTTATTTTCTCTAAGCATGAGCACTCAGCTCAATATTTGAAAAAAACAAGTTGTTTTATCTGTAGGGATAAAACCCCAATGGAACGTCGGGTTTCGCCCTCATTAGCAAACAAGAAGCCTTCGTCTACACCTTCAATATCAAAAGTTATCTCAGAGGTTTGTCCTGTAGCTAATGCAAGCCCACGGCCCTCCGGATCTACAAGAATTTCGATTACAGCTGAATCTTCACCCGTTAACCTTGTTCCTGTTTTTAGTTAAATTATGTCAAAGCAAATTCTTCCTCATCCCAATCAAACCATGCCTGCTATAGCTGCCAAATCTACTAAACCTAAGAAAGCTCCTATTAAATCTGAATCCTTGGCTAATCCAGGCATTAAAATCAGTAATGTCATTACCAATGAGAAACCTGCTTACCCCTCAGCATCAACAACAGCTGCGAACGCTAATGTTAGCATCCGTCCCAACCCAAAAGGTGGCCGAAATCCCCAAATAATTAATGCTTCTAATTATGTTACCAGTTTTTCAAAATCATTTATTCCTTTTTCAAATACACGTTTTCCTCCAATTTATGCTAATTTCCCTCACAATCTCATTTCTATGTCACCCCCTATCTTTCAAATGCCACAATATAGCCTTCTTTTCATCCAAATATGCCGTACAATATGTACAATAATCTCAGTTCTCTTAACAGTAACATTTCAACAAATTGTAGAACAGAACAATTTTGTTTCCCACCTTTTGTTTCTTCTTTCCAGTTTTCTTCTCCGCCGCCAAATTATCCTTTTTGATAAATACTGATGAGCGTAACCTGCAGCTCAGGAATACCCTCAGCTTAGTTTAACTCAATGCGAGGTCAGTTGTAAATAAGATGGCTGAGCTTAGAACAGTAGCCTTTGAGCTTGATCCAGATGTGCTGTGCATCACTGAATCCTGGGCTCACTGTCTTATTTCTGACTCAACGCTTGCTATAGATAATTTCAATTTGTACCGACAAGACCGCGCTGAAAAACGGGGCGGTGGTTGCCTCCTTTATATTAAGTCATCCTTTGTACATTTCCCTTTTCAGCTGAGCATTTCGTCCTTTTCTGGAAATGTATGCTTTGCTTCAGTCATCCTCCCTCACAATAAAAAAGCGTTAATTGGCTGTGTCTATAATCCTCCGTGTTATTCTGGCAATGAAAGCGAGCTCTGTGAACTATTTGAAAAAGTTGCAGACACTCAATTTGATGTCAAAAATAATCGTAGGCGATTTCAATCTGCCAGACATTGACTGGCAGGCAAATTCCTCTCCGCCTAAACATCAGAAATTGGTCGATACTATTAACTTTTCAAACATGTCCCAACTGGTCAGATCAGTTACTAGAAATGACAACATTTTAGATTTAATTTTTTTACAAATGATGTCCACCCTCTCTTTATGAATTTTCATCCTGATCTTTTCACAAGTGATCACGCAATAATTCACAGTTGTTTTCCAGTCCCCCTGCTTACGAAGCCCGAGGTTAAATGCAATAACCTCGACTTTGCTAACACAAACCATGAAATGATAAATAATTTCGTAATCAATCTAGATTGGCATAGCATATTCGCAATCAACGATCCAAACTTTTTTTCCGTGAGCTATTGCAGAGCCTCACAGAACAAATCCAGGCTTTTAATCCCGTTTAAGATTTTTAGTTCAAATACAGCTTCTTCTACTGTTCCGCATTTTTCTCCAGAACAGACTTAAAAAAATTACGAAAACAACTTAAAGATTCATCTAATAAGCTCTTTGTCAGTTCATTTAAGGATTGCACAAATATTTGAATTAGCATCGAAAATTAGGCTCGCGAGAGATAAGCACAGGGAGTCTCGTGCACTAAGCAATGGCAATTCATCCAAATCTGTTGCTCATATCTTCCATGTTCGGTCATCGGCTAAGCGTCTGAATATAACTCCGCCCTTACTCGACTGTAACTAAAAAATTGTTACAGACGATTTGGGCAGATCAGAGTTGTTTAATTCGTTTTTTGCCAACCACTTTACCACTGAAACTAGCCCCACGCCCACAATTCCTCTGCTTTCAAATTCGCTTCTAACAACCATTTATTTCTCGCCTTCATGTATTCAAAAGGAAATAGCTCACCTAAAAAATTCACATTCGGTTGGAACTGATAACATTCCAAACTCACTTATTAAACAGTTAAGGGATTTTCCACCTTTACTAAGCAAGTTATTCTCAGTATTTCTCGAAAAATGGTTTCTTCCCCGATTATTGGAAAAACTTCTATTATAATACCAGTTTTTAAATCTGGTTCCCGCTCGGACATTCATAACTATCGCGGTGTTCATAAAACGCCCTCTTTTGTTAAACTCTTAGAAAAACTACTTGCAAAATAAATCACGGATTTTTGCATAAGCAATAAAATTATCAACTTTTCTCAACACGGCTTCTTACCGGAACGCTCTTGTGAAACCTGCCACATGTCTTTTCTAAATCTACTAACCTCTCTTCGTAATGATCATCTCTCTGTGGTAGTTATCTATTTTGATCTTAGTAAGGCATTCGATAAAGTGCCTCATAAACGACTTCTAGCTAAACTAGAAGCTATAGGATTTCGTAGTCCCCTTACTGACGTTATTAGATCATACCTAAATGATCGAAAGCAAAACTTTTTAGTAGGGTCCTCATACTCAAGTGCTACCCCGATTGTTAGTGGTGTCCTTCAAGGTACCGTATTAGGTGCACTTTGTTGTTCTTACTGTATATAAATGGTATTTCATCGATAGTTAAACATTCTCAATCTTTTATTTATGCTGATGACCTCAAATGCGTGTTTTCCTTCTCTAACTCTACGACCGAACGGTGCCTAGAACAAATTCATTCAGACTTAGACGCTCTTTCAGCCTGGAGCTCCACATGGCTAATGGAGTTCTCACGTACTAAGTGTCGCTACATGAGTTTTGGGCCTGTAAGGCTGCCGCAACCTCTTATTTTTGAAGGTTGCCCTATGATTGAATGTTCCTCCATCAAGGACTTGGGCTTAAGCTACACCAATAAATTAGATCTTTCGCCTCATGCCGATAGAATAACGGCCAAAGCTGCTCAGATTTGCGGCTTTATTTCTTATCATTTCTACTTCCTGAAATTAAATTAAGCCTTTATGGCATGTTTGTACTTCCAATTCTTGAATTTCTCTGTCCTTTTTTTCGGTTTAATGAACGAATCTAGCCGTTCAAAATTGAAAATGTCCAAAGACATTTCACAAAAAAACTCCCTATTTCCAACTCTTTCAACTACTTCCTACTCAAAAAGATGCCAGCTAATGAAGCTAAAATTTCTTTGGGTCAGGAGACTTGAAGCAGGCTTTTGTCTCCTTTTTCGACTAAATAAAAGTTCAACTCTCCCCAAGCTTTCTGTCATTACCCCCGTTAGTCTTCCTTATAAACTAAGAAATTCTGCACTTATTATACTCCCCTGCATCCTCCACGTGTAAACGCTGTCTCTTTTTTGCTTCTAGGTAAAGTTTTCGTTGGAATAAATTGCCAATTGAAATTATGTCGTTAACTAGTCTATCCGCATTCAAGCGAAGACTGCACATTTATCTTAACACTGATTATTATATCCACCAGTGGAGGTGAAAGAGGACAAACTTATCGTGGACACCACGGTCAAAACGAAGAGGGGACAGTAGAAGTCATGAGATCATCATCGAGATGCGACCTTGCCGACTGCATAGTCTATCAATCAAAGAGGAAATACCATCAGAACCCGCCTTGATCCTCAACTGAACCTGGAGACCATCGTCGGGGTTGCAGAAGTGGAGGAAAGTACCAAGGTTGTCAAGATCTGGCGATGCTTGTTTAAAAGGAGGGGGCAAAAAGTGAATGCAAAATTGACGCTGCAGAGGATGATGGACATATAATAAGAGACCAATATAAGATTGACTCTGCAGAGGATGATGGACATATAATAAGAGACTAATATAATATCAAGGGAGGTGCCTCAAATACCAGGAGGACCCTTTTCGAAATCCCAAAGTTGCGAGTTAGGGAAGGAATCAGACAATAAAGACTTTATATCTTCCGAAGTTAAATGTTTGCGTAACTTTGTTTTGAAAATAGCTAATGTGGACGACAACCTAATTTGCAGTGTAAGATTATTCCAGATGAAAGCATATTTGGAGGCAAAAAAATGAGACCGGTTAGTTGTGGAGCTAAGGGGTGGTGAAATGATCATGGAGGAATTAGGAGTGGCATAGGGTCGATCTACCGGAGTGAGAGCGTTAATTCGTGGGAGATTTGGGCTAGAGTTAACGCGAAACAGGAAGCAGAGACCGGCTTCGAGTCTTCTAACCCACAGAAATTTAATGTCTGCTAACTGGCATCTATCCGTATAAGAGATACTGGATCCAGGAAGATAAAATATTCTTCGATCTTTTTCAATCTTACTGCGGTCAGAGGCGTTCATCAGCTCAAAGAGGGGACAGCAGTATTCTAGAATAGGAAGAACAAACATGCGGTACAGGTCTTACTTTATTTTGAGCCCCACTCTTGTATATGCGGTATACATTTACTGCCTTCCATTCAGATAGCAGTTTCCTGATTCAAATGACGAATTGAATTTATGCGCTAGTGGTTTGTAGAGTTCACTGGCCAGTTCTTTCAATAACTTTGCCGGTAAATTGTCTGGACAGATGACTTGGCGTCTTTAGAGGTAGCGGGAAGAGTTAAAATTCAAGCACTGAACCGGCGTTTATAACTGCACTTTTGACATGGTTTTGGTTCTCTAGTGAATACCGAGGCAAAGAACTGACCCAATTGCCTGGATTTATCACAATTTTCACTGACTGCAACACCATTCCCACCCAAAAGTACTGCGACTGGATCCTTGTTTTTAATCAACTATTGATATAATGGAATAAAACTTTAGGCTTATTTTCCATCTGCTGGATAATTCTTGATTCACAGTTCTTCCTTGCCTGATGGATCATTTCTGACAGCATTTCATTGGTGACGAAATTACTCGAGATTTTCTGCTGACCCTGTTTCCCTGAATGCCTTCCATTTTTTTCTTCTTTAACTGCCTTTTTAGTACTCTTGTTAACAAGGCAGAGCGACTAGTCTTTTGGCATGTTCACTGGACAAAAGCGTTCAATCAGACCAAATGAAACCGTCTTAAACGATCTTTAGTCATCCTCCGGATTCCCTTTGAACAAACCATCCCATTTCACGGACATCAGTTCTCATTTCATTGCGTTAAAATCAGCTTTCCATATATTTCACTTGCCTTCCGTTCTCTTGTGGCGCTGAGAATAAAGTCATTAAGCGCACAACAATGTACTTTGGTCACTCTTACCAAGGGGTTCAATAGAATACCCTTCATTAATGTTAGAGAAGTCCTTTGTAAATAATAGGTCAAGGCCTTTGGCTTTATGGTTCTCTCTAAATCACGTTAGTATATTTACCTTCTGTGCCAGAAGTTGGTTGACAGTGAAATCCATTAGCTTGCTGCTGAAGGAAGTTGGCGCACCGTCAACTGTCAGATTTACCCAGTCTACTGTACGTGCATTGAAATCTCCAGCAATAAGCAGCTCCTGGTGACTTGCTATTTCCTTAACCAAATAAAGGAATGACACATCAACTGCACTTTAAATGTTTGGGGGTCTGCAGATTGTCAAGAATTAAAGGTTTTGTGAACAATTATTTTTATCTTTATCCAGAGAAATACATATTCAAGGTAGATGGCGTGCGCTCGTTGGACTGCCGAGATTCCTGTCCTTGCGTATGCGGTTACTTCACCTTACTGTATAATTTCTAGGTCTCTTCGACAGAGCTGATATCCATCTATCAAAAACTTGCTAACCACGATTTCGGCTTTGAGCCAAATTTCCGTAATGACAACGACATCGGGGGTTTGGTCTGAGACTAGTGCCTTTAGTTCGTATTTTTTCAAAAGGACACTCTGAGCCTTGGTATACAAACATCTCAATTTAGACTGGTTAACTCCTCTATATCAACTTCAACTCATTTCGTGGGATTGAATGCTAGATTCTGTCAGTGCTTTTTGAGACGAACTTAGAACTGAAAATCGTCGTAATGGATTGTCATGACTCATCTGGTCCTTGATGCGAAGTACAACAAAGCCCGTATCAATATCAAAGGAACCTATTAATCATCTTCAGAAAAAAAATACATAATCCGGAATCACAATTTCAAGGAATGTCAGGAGGGACAACAAAGTGGTCTGACGCCAATCCAATGTCAGCCAGGCCTCCAGCTGGTTACAGCTCTAAATATGAAACCGCCACCAACTTCAACTGAACACCATCCTTAAATGTATCAAGTGATAGTCCTGACGAAACTAGTCAACAGAGTGGAGTTATTGACCATACACGCCACCCAATCACAAAAACTGAAACACTACTGTAGGAAATTTCTCCAAAAATTTACTAAAGCTGAGTTGCTGGACAGAATCTAAATATGCTAGTCTAGAAATTGACTGGAATACTCAGTATCCACGCTATATGAAGCAAACACAACTGAATCTGAATGACCGTAGTGCGAAGATAAGTGAAGAAACCCCATCCAAATGACTCTTCTAAGGTGAAATCGCAACGAGTGCTCGCTGATTAGAAGACAAATTCATGCTAAAAGAACACGTTTAAAACATCCCTAAGCAAATAAAAATCAACATAGAAACCTAGGAGGACACTCCTACGGTTGACCGACTTGGAGGAGAGCATTGAGAACGTGAGCGTCAAACGACAATTCCAACATTCTTGTCCTTACCAAAGTCAAAATAGAGACTCACAATTCTAGAGTCTCTCTGAAAAATCAACCCTTCCAAATTTATTTGCATCGCATCCATTATTTTAAAGGATATACCATGCGCAAATCGGACTCCTTACACATTTTCTGACCTAATTTAATAACGAAACTACAAATGGATCCAATCCCAAATCTCTCCACAAACCTTATGACGTCCACGACTATGATTACCACCAGCAACTCCACTAACAGTAAGAACACTTTCGGTGTCCTACTACCGCCGCTGCCGACCGCCATCCTTCTCAAAAACCTGTCGCCACAATTACCATTTCTTCCATTCCCAAACTCCCAGAGACCCGAAGAACACTAGAGTCACCCTCATCACACTCAACTACCGGTAGCGTGGACTTGATCTCAACCTCTCCTCACTGCGATCGCATCTTCATATTGCGTATCTGCCTGGTCGGTCATTTACGAATCCATCGCGCTGAGATCAGCGAGCCAGTAACTGAGGCACCGAAAAAATACCATCGAATCCCTTTCAACTGCCAACACTGTCAACGCACATTCAAGCAACTCAATGGTCTATAAAGCCGCATGCGTATTGACGACAGCGGAGCCCCCTGAAACGTTGGCATGTCAAACACACATTATACTCCCGACGACATTAAGATCTCCAATACTACTTACTCCTCAATACCCGGCGTCGCCAGCACAAACAGCATCGCCATTGTCAGCAAAACCGCAGCTAGCATCATATTCTACCCACAATCACCCCGCACATGCACATATCGAATGAACCTGATTGTTCAATTGTGAAAACATCGTAAAGAGACTGGGAACGCATTTAGCGGAATATCCACTCATATCCGTCACCCCCGCCTCAACTAATTTCACTGATAATCGTATGGGCTTATTCGGTTGCATGCGTAGCAACGAAAACCTGCGGTAAGACACCATCGTTCAAACTTAATCACGATATATCTCCTTCTTAGCACATACACTACATGCAAACCCGTACTGCATGACCTACCACAGGCATGGGACAGGCACGTCTCACGTAAGTGGGTAACGTATTTTTCGTACGGATACTACGGCACTCCAAATTGTGTAAGATTAGAGCAGTTTATCAATTTGTGTGAAAACCTGGTGTTTTGCAAAAAAAACCCAGGACGTGTGCGGCACGCACAGGTGATGTTTTTTACCTTTTTAGCTACTGAGCCTAATCTCTGCATCAGGTGAGTGACCTGATGGAACAATTGACTGGTGCATATTTGAGGAGGAGAGTTTAAAATCAACATCATTCAGCGCATATAGCTAGCTATAGACAAATTTACGCGTGAATCCATCATGATGCGCTAAAAGCCATGGTTTGCAAGTTTGCCAGCTGGCTGGGTTACTTCGTCCAACTCTCAGTACGGAGAATCAGGATGAAGTGACTTCTTCCTTATGTTGCCTCCTCCCACTCAATTGAGATGCAAACAAACCCTTTCCTGTTTGCGTGAAATTGTGGTCAACTGTGAGCAGAAAAGGCATTTGCGGCACCTGTAGACAGCTAAGTTGCTTTGCCAGCCACGGTGCCAGACCCCATCACCGGGCTTTTTGACTGTGTCATGGTACGGGGCTCACGTGGAGGAGACAGAAGCGAGTGCAATAGCTACATCCCAAGTCTACTTTTGCTATAAAATAAAGCATCAGGAAGCTAGTTGTTTGTCAGGGCGTCTCAGTACAGAAGGAGATGCCATTACGAAGTGTATAATAAAGCTGGATATATTTCCTAATGCCATAAAAAAGCCGGTTGTCCAAAACTTACCACCAGGCTTTCATGTTAAGTCTCCAGTTATGCTGCACTTCAATCTCTCACAAAGGAATGAATCCCATGACTAAGGTACTAAATTGCTGAAAAAATTGGTAATCAAAAGGGAACACAAAGGCGTTCGTCCATCTTTCCCTTAATAAACTGATCTAAAGTATTGTATCTTGTATAGTTTATTTTGAGGGTTATGGGCGTAGCCCTTATTGACCGTATTTATGTACAATAGAATTATAAATGCAAGTATATACGGACAACACACAATACAATGAAAATTTTTACATTAAATGTGTAGTGGTAAAATACACATTAAGTGAAATCCTGAAGTTAAGCTAATGGATAGCTGAAGATAGTCCTGCAGTGAGACTCGTTGGCGTTCGTGGACTCTGAATCCTGTGCCAGGCTTCATGCTGAGCGCAATATTACTGACTCTACAGTCCATTATTGGCTAATTCCTCAGTTGACAGCCAGCAACCGTTCGCTGACACACATTTTGCTGGTGCGGAATATCTGATACATAACAGTTAAGGGAGAAGGGCTACACTACGCACCTGTGTCAACCAGTTACCCGTCCCGAAACTTAATCATTCAATCAGCTGCAGTTTTTTCTCCTGAAAATACTTAAAAGAACGATCAGGAGTTTTTTAACTGTCAGCTCGATCCTCTACTGTATATCTCGTTTGACCTTGCCTGTTAACTTGCAATTAATAAGTTCATAAATAAATTAACTAATCGGTCTAACTGCCGTTCGAATATATCCAAAGTATTTGACGTCACTATTTCGCTTTGATCTAAGTTCCAGGGTCGAACCACTCGCTGACTGAAAGAAAACGTTCGTTGATCCAGGCGCATTCATTTGCGTTCTACCTTATATGGATGACCCTGCGGGAAAGTCTTGTTCACAAACTCAAAGAAATTTTTGGATTTCAGTGAACAGGCATGTCCGTGGATAGTTCGGTAAGTCCGCAACAGGTCACATCGTATTTGTGTCAAGGATAAAGAAACCATGCTAAGCTTCATAAGTCTTTCTGGATATGAGATTCCTTTCTTTCTTCATGCAGAGCATCCCTGCTGGCATTCCATATATCAAATGCGGTTTAACGAAAGAGCATCCGGGCTTGGACTGGTTACGTCCTGGAAACCATAACTTTTACCCTCTGGGACGTGACTATAACCATTTGGCATTTTCGTCAATCTTAAAGTCCTTGACCAGATGGTATCCCGGTCAGCGTTCTAAAGGTGGATGCAAATGATTTATTTCCGCCCCTCCTGTATAATATATAAATAAAAAATAAATTGTATATTTAAGGCCCAGAGAGCCCCGTCATTTCAAACTTCGTATCGCGGTTTAAATAAATACAAAGTGGATAATTGCTGCACTATGTCAGCAGCCATATTAACAGCAGAAATGAATAATATGGTAGGCATATCCGATTCAGAACGATTTGACATTTTTAAAACAATAGTCAACAATCGTTAACATAAACGTTGATCTAGAAAAGAAGCATTAAAATACTCCTACGGTTAAATCGGAGGTGGAGTTCGGTGAGCTGCCAATTAAAAAAAACTAGTCGAAAAAGCTGCTTCAAAAAAAAGTAATCGCTAGATGCAATGGGATAGTATTGTGATGTTGCTGACAACGTATGAGGGTTCGGAACGCTCCTTGTCATGTGAGAGATAATATAGCAGTCAGAGCTACTGTTTGTAACCACAAGTGGAGGTGAGAGAGGATGAACTCATCGTGGACACCAGGATTAAAACGAAGAGAGGCAGAAGAGGCCATGAGATCATCATCGAGATGCGACCTTGCTGACTGCATAGTCCTTGCCCGCCTTGATCATCAGCTGAACCTGGAGACCATCGTCGGGGTTGCAAAATTGGAGGTAAGTATCAAGGTTGTCAAGAGTTAACGATGCTAGTTTAAAGAGGGGGACTAAAAAGTGAATACAAGATTGACTCTGCAGCGGATGATGGAAATATAATTAGAGACCAATATAATATCAAGGGAGCTGCCTCAAATATCAGGAGACCCTTTTCAAAATCCAAAAGTTGCGAGTTTGGGAAGGAAACAGACGATAAGGACTTTATATCTTCCAAAGGTAAATGTTTGCGTAATTTGGTTCTGAAAATAACTAATGTAGACGACAACCTAATTTGCAGTGGAAGATTATTCAAGATGAAAGCGTATTTGGTGGCAAAAAACTGAGAACGATTTATTGTGGAGCTCAGGGGTGGTGAAATGATCATGGAGGAATTACGAGTGGCATAGGGTCGATCGACCGGAGCGAGAGCGGAAATTCGTGGGAGATTTGGGCTCGAGTTAACGCGAAACAGGAAGCAGAGACCGGCTTCGAGTCTGCTAACCCACAGAAATGTAATGTTTGCTAAATGGCATCTATCTGTATAAGAGACACTTGATCCAGGAAGAGAAAATAGTCTTCGAGTAAAAACCCTCTGAAATTTTTCAATCTTACTGCGGTCAGAGGCGTTTATCAGCCCAAAGAGGGGACAGCAGTATTCTAGAACAGGCATACCAACCATGCGATACAGGTTTAACTTTATTTCTGGAAGGAAGAAATAATGTGAAATAAAACCACATATCTGTGTAGCCTTTGCAGAAATTCGATTTGCATGAGGCGATAATGCTAGCTTATTCGTGTAACTTAGACCTAAGTCTCTTATGGTTGATCGATCTTAAAGTGTACTTTTTGAAATACTAGGGGTCCAGGAAGCTTGGTGGGGCCAAAACACATGAAACTGCTCTCGGATGAAGAAAATTCCATTTGCCAAGTACAGCTCCAACGTGTGAGCATAATTAGACCAGTGTTGATTTTATCAACGCAACTATTGGCAGTGTCTTTAGAAAATGAATAAATGCGCTTCAGATCATCAGAATAAACGAAATTTTGTGAATTTGTGAGTAAAGCTGAAATTTCGTTTATGTACCGAATGAAGAGAAGAGGACCTAGAACATTGCCTTGAAAAACGCTACTCGTGATCGGCTGAGGCGTCGAGTAGCTATTACCTACTTAGACCTTCTTGCTGCGGTTAGACAAGTAGGAACCAATGAAGTCAAGGAGAAAAGGCCGGTTGCGGAGGGCTTCCTGTTTCACCAGAAGACGTCTGTGCGGTACCTAGTCAAAGGCTTTGCTCAGGTCAATGTAGATCACAACCACTGACTGTTGCTCATTACGAAGGGAAGTGACGAGGTTAAGAAAAGCTAAGTGACACACTTCGCATGATCTCCCAGATAGAAAACCATATTGTGAGTCACTTAAGAGCTTATTTTCTAAGCAAAAGTCGAGAATTTGATTAAACTAATTTTTCAAGGCGTTTGCTATAACGAGGGTTTTGGGAACCCCTCGATAATAATTTAAGTCCGAACGTGACCCCGACTTGAAGACAGGAAGAGTATAAGATGTCTTCCATGAGTCAGGAAAGAATCCGTTTAAAAAATAAAATGGGAATACATGGCTAAGCAATCGGGGGAAGCTCGGCATTCATCTGGAATAATCTTCCACTGCAAATTAGGTTGTCGTCCAAATTAGCTATTTTCAAAACAAAGTTACGCAAAAATTTAACTTCGGAAGATATGAAGTTCTTATTGTCTGTTTCCTTCCCTAACTCGCAACTTTTGGATTTCGAAAAGGGTCCTCCTGGTATTTGAGGCACCTCCCTTGATCTTTTAATGGCCTCTTATTATATGTCCATCATCCTCTGCAGAGTCAATCTTATATTGGTCTCTTATTATATGTCCATCATCCTCTGCAGAGTCAATCTTTGCATTCACTTTTTGCCCCCCTCCTTTTAAACTAGCATCGCCAAGTCTTGACAACCTTAGTACTTTCCTCCGCTTTTGCAACCCCGACGATGGTGTCCAGGTTCAGTTGAGGATCAAGGCGGGTTCTGATGGTTTTGCCTCTTTGATTGGTGGACTATGCAGTCGGCAAGGTCGCATCTCGATGACGATCTCATGACTTCTTCTGTCCCCACTTTGTTTTGACCCTGCTGTCCACGATGAGTTTGTCCTCTCTCACCTCCACTGGTGGTTACAAACAGTAGCTCTGACTGCTATATTTTCTCTCACACGACAAGGAGCATTCCGAACCCTCATACGTTGTCAGCAACATCACAGCCCTATCCCATTGCATCTAGCTATTAATTTTTAGTGAAGCAGTTTTTTTCTCCTACTTTTTAAATTGGCGGCTCGCTGAACTCCGCCTCCGATTAAACCGTAGGAGTTTTTTTTACTTCTTCTTTTCTAGATCAACGTTTATGTTAACGATTGTTGACTATTGTTTTAAAAATGGCAAATCTTTCTGAATCGGATATGCCTACCATATTGTTCATTTCTGCTGTTAATATGGCTGCTCACATAGTGCAGCAATTATCCACTTTGTATTTATTTATACCGCGATACTAAGTTTGAAATGACGGGGCTCTCTGGGCCTTAAATATACAATTAATTTTTTTTATTTTTTATTAATAACTGAGTTTTGAATACCGTCAGTCCCCGAAGAGTGCGAGTTTTTCGGACGCATTATTTGCTAACGAATTAGTTCTATGGAGAAATAAATGGTGCTGATAACATTGAATGAGGATGCCTGAAACGTCGGAACCGGTTTAGATTACATCGTTAGATTATTTGCGAAGAATGCATTAATCAATTCTACCTTGTTAGAGTCTTCGAGAACAGAGTTCTTAGCTTCATTTAGTAATGGATGTATTTTATATCCTCGTTTAGAGCAGGATCGACGGTGGAACAGTTGAGCAACAGATTTTGCAGAGTTTGACTCCCTGATTGCGCAAGATTCCCTCTGTCTGTCCCTTGCAAGCTGAATCTTAGAGGCTAATTCGAAAATCTCTGCAAACCTTAGATGTACAGATAACGAACAAGTATATTGATCTTTTAATTGCTTCCTCAATTTTTGTAGTCTTGGCAAAAGAATGTGAGGGAGGGTGGATTCCGAAGTGTAGGGCTTGACAATTTTGGTTGGCACAAATTCCAGGATATTATCTTGCTCTCGAAAGCAAAACGTTCCCTATTTTATGGAATGAATCGAACATCCTGTCCATAGCCAAACACGGCCGACCTACGTCATTTGACGACTTTAGGTCAATAAATACACTGCCAGCATTCTCAAAGATCTTCGAGACCTTGATCAAAGACAAGATTATGCACCACCTAACAGACACTAACCTACTTAATGCGGCTGACCATGGGTTCATCGAAAAACTATCTTGTGAAATCTGCCAGCACTCTTTCTTTGATCATATGCTACAACCTAGAGACAGTGGTATTGTAATTTACACCGCTTATTTCGATTTCACGAAGGCTTTTGATCGTGTTGACCATTATCGCCTCCTGGTTAAACTTGCCTCCTTCGGCATAACTAACAAGCGTCTGAACTTTATATCCTCCTATTTCAATGCTCGCACACAACGAGTTTAAATTTGCAATGTTATCATCAAAACCTTGCATTAGAGGAGTGGTGTTATCCAGTGTTGCGTGCTGAGCCCGCTTCTATTTAGCCTTTTTGTAAACGATGTTCCTGATTGTTTTCAGTATGGTAGGCCCTTTGTGTACGCTGACGATTTAAAATTTGCCTATCGATGTAAACAAGCCAATTGCAACATCGTGCTTGAGCTCTTAAAAAGGCTCTTCAGGCCTTCGCTCAGTGGCGTCGCACATGGCGCCTTTCGCATTTTTGGCACAAGTGCTCCGTTATGGTAATTGGCGACAACCATCAGCCCCACGTAAGCATAAACGGTCATGAGCTAAATTTGCCCGGAGTTATAAAGGACCTAGACCTATTCTTTTCTAGTATTCTTAATCTGTCAGGGCACTGCGCCCTGGTTTTCTAGAAAGCATGCCAAACTACTGGGTTTATTCTCAGAAATTTAAATAAAATAAATATTAAGACCAGCCTTTATTAAATGGATGTTAGATCTAGGCTGGAATACTGCTCGTTTCTATTTAGCCTTCTGCACGCTAGTGAGTGTAAGAAGATGGAATAAGTCAAGCACCTCTTCACTAAAAGAGTTTTCTCTTCAGAACACAGAAACCTGTCGTAAAAGCAACGCTGTGCACATACAAACCTCGACCCGTTTTGGTTTCGCAGATTACAGAAGGGACTATTTTTACTTTTAAAACCTTAAAAGGGTTTTCTCTTCGGACTACAAAAACCTGTCCTACAAAAATGCTGTGAGCTTACTAATTTCGACTCATTGTGGCTTCACAGATTACAGAAGGGACTGTTTCAACTTTTAAATCGCTGTACCCTTAACCCCCTTACTACTCTGAGGCAGGTCGACCACTCTCGGCGCACCAGGCATCGAGATGTATTTTTATTTCTTCCTCTGGCACGCATCGTTTTTTTCAGTCAATGCTATAGCAACCTGGAATAAGCTACTCAGAAGAATCAAAATTCAGCAAAGCCATCCTTTGTTCACGAGAGCTGTGACTACTTTTGTACATTCAGGGCACAAACCACTCAATTAGCTGCAGTTTTCTCTCCTGAAAACACTTGAAAGTACGATCTGGATTTTTTTTAACTGTCAGCTCAATCGTCTGCTGAGTATCTCTTTTGGCCTTGCCTGTTAACTGGCAATCAATAAATACAGTAAATTAGGATCCGCGGAAACAGTTCGTGAGTAAATTCTATGAAAGCACGTCTGATCCAGTGCATGATGCTCATCACCTTTGTATTCGTTTTTTAACTTATATGGATAACCGCGTACGTGATCTTTACTAATAAACTCAAAGAACTCATTCGGTTCTTGTTAGCGTTTGGTGCACCTCTATCTTAATGTACTCTCTTGCGCAGTTTTCGTGCCTTTATTTTTTAAACACGTTGCGAACACCACGTTGGTTATTGTCCTAAAATGTATGAGTGAACCATTTGAATATCTGCACTTCAAGCTAAGTTTCGTTCCTGCTTATTTGCCTTTTGGCTCCGTGTCACATTTTCTCGTATGACCTGAATATCAGCCGGATTTATTGTGATTGTGCTGGACTTTTAACACTGCTCACACTGCATTGTGTCTTTTTATATAATTCCCCTTCTGCAATGCAACCGTGCAAACCTTTGCAAAAAAGTTGTCTGTTAGGCTGTAAATTTCGGAATAGCTTTATGCACAATTTTGACATGAACAGCTTTGTTTATATTTATATTTATTTATAGCAACAACGCAACCGCACAAAATGCGTAACCCAGCTATGGCAAACCATTATACGACTGCAAATAGAACAATTGTTTTCGATCAATCGAAAAAAGAAGCTTCCACTTTTCAAAACCATTTTAAAGAAATACATAAAATATTAAGGAGTTCTTGGAAAATTTTGACGTAAGAGACAAACAAATATTTCAAGTGATTGATAAAGGAATTCTGGTGAAATAAATTCTACCACTCTACAAGCAGCCAGTGTGTTCATTATAGCAGGTCCTACGGAAAAATTCAGTGCGAAGGAGGTAAGGTATTTATCGAAGATATTTGCAGTTTGAAGCAATCAACAAGTTTATATCTGGTGGCGGATCAGTGTTAGTTCTTCTTGGGGAAAATGGTGAAAGTAAATACGCAACTAACATTAATTATCTATTGGAGCAATACGGGATTCTCGTAAATAATGGTATGTGTTTGACCACCTTGAGTTAGATCTTCAGACGCCGTTGTCCGATGTTCATTCTACAAATATTTTCATCCAAAAGAGGCACTTATTCCCAATGGGATATTGAATAGGTTTGTGACTGCCTTCATTTTTAAAGAAATCATACTGTTTTATCAGGATATTTCGCAATTGATTCGTATGTTAAATTAATCCATAATTGACTGTATGATAACTAAACAGGTTCTCTTTATCGAGTTCCAATGCCCAAATAGAGGAGCGTCTCCCATAACAGGCCCGATGAACGTAATTCCAGCATAGCTACTATTTTCCAATTACCATCGAGAGGACAAAGGGTCAGCGCCTCAATGGTAGGGCGTTTGACTAGATGCTTGATTATTTGAAAACGCCGGATCGAGGCTCAGTTGGGGCAAACTTGGACTTCGTAAGGCTTGCTGACGAGGGCCAATAAGCCATAACTGCTAATTCCAGTCTCCTCTGCCTTTGTTGGCGATCTCATTTTGTTAATATTCAAGTCTATATATGCATCAAAGACACTTGATGTCACTAACTCTAACATTAATGAGTACATCTCAATATTACGACGATTTTCTCCCTTCATATACATACATTTGTGCAAGTGCCTTGAAAGAACAGGTTTTAGGGTGTGCTCTTCCCTTTGTGTCTTGAATTTAATTCCAGAGCCCTCCTTGATAGTGGTTCTCTCTATGAGAAGTTATGAAAAGCGAAGGAATCTACGAAGCCTCGAATGCATTTTTTAATAAGCCTTTAAAATTGCAATGCTTTGCAACGACTCGGTGTTCTAATGCTCTGTTTCCTAGCTTACGGCTCCTTAGCTAACGAGGCCTCTCTAATTTCAATAAGCACTTCATTGTTAGAATTTCCTGAAACGCCCATTAACTTTTCATTTGATTTGAATGCGTTTAGCTCTTAAAGTTAATCAGAAATATCTTTTCAAAAGACTATAGTAAAGGAGCTGGAAAAACCTGTTTTAAGCCACATTTTTTGGCCACTTCGTTAAAATAAGGATATCCATGGTGCCCAATCAAAATAAATATGCGGCGATGTTTCCATGAAAAGTTTCTCTTATTTGCTCCGTCTTTTTATCATTTGTTGGGCCATTCTTTTAGTCAGTGAACTACTTTTCAAACGGTATATAAGAGATATCATGGCTTTAACCAGGTTTTCTACACAGGGAAAAAAATTAAAATGGCAGCTGCCTTTTGTGCTCATCCATGTTTATAAGTAATTTTTTCTGTCAACGTTTATTCATTTAGGACTATAGCTGAGTCAACAGGGAAAAACGTCTGTGTTTCCCGGTGTTGACGAATTCTCACCGAAGCAGGCATTACAGTTTGTCTATGCATTTGGAGCGACCCTTAACGTAGCAAAGCCAGCGATTGCTCTTCTATCAACCGGAAGCGTCGCTTTTCCTCTTAACAGACCCATCTGCGCTGTATACGATGCCAGTTTGGTAGGTGTTCCGTCCGTATTTGTAATTATAAACTTCTCTTGGCTATTTTTAGCTTAGCATACTATCAAGCATCCGTTATTTGCATATCATTAAATTTGAATGCAGTGACCACATGATGCAGTCGTTACAGTCTTTACTTCCTGGTAATTTTTATAAAAAAATGTAGTTTAACGTTGATATGGATAGTCTTTAGAACTTTTCGTTTAACAATGCCATAGCTCAGTGGATTTTAGCAGGTTAAATTAAATAAACCAATTGTGTGATGCGTATCATTAGCAGTATTAGTAAATGTTTCATTCCAGTTTGATAAATTTGGTGTCCTGCAACTACTCCTTTTCACTAGTAGAAGTGGAGGAACTAGTTGCAGGATGTACTCGCAAGGAAGGGGACACGATCAGTCGAACAAGTGCACTTTTTTCAATGGTCGTTTATCTTGCTTCCTCCCTCTTGTAAATTTCTGCGCCCTATTAGTAAATCCGAACACGGAATTGGGATACTTTTCATGATATTTCTGTTTACTAGAAACTGTCGCCGTATTCCTCTTTTTCAATCTAAATATTAATCTACAGTTGAGTCATTGTGGCGCCTCATGAACATTCTCACAAGTGCTTAATAAAAATTTCCTGTGGCTTTGCTGATCAAAATTTGTCTTCGACAGCTTATAAGAAGATGGAAGGCGCCGAGGCTATTATTTTAACGCCAGTCTTATGTCGATATACAAACATTTTACTCAATTAATTCAAACTTGTCAACATGGTTTCATTCCTTGAGGCACCAACTGATTGCTTTAACAGACGCTCTTTCACTTAAGTGAACCATTTTGTTCTGTAACTGAATATGAGAAATCAAAAAATCTGTTTTGGAAAATCAATTGGATTTGGAGTATGCGCAAATGCACAAAAATTTACTTTTGTGGTCTTCCTACAGAACTTTCTTTGACTTGAGCTAGAGCTTCGAAGGGCTCCTGTTACTCCAAACTAGAAAAACTGAATTTTACTCTAACATTTTATTTTTTTCTTATAACTTTTAACGTTTTGCAGACTTAATCTTGGTTGGTAACGTGCAGGTCCATCAAGGTTATATAGATTGGCTTTTTGATAATGGAACAACTTTTTATGGCCTGTTATAAAAACAGAAGTTGATGTTTTCCCCATATCATGAAATTTCCACATCGTTCCAAGCGCATGCGCAAGGCAGTGATTTGTTTCACATAATATAAATTAATATAAACTGGTGAAAGGTTTTTATTATCATTACTTAGTTTCAAATGCACCCGAAAATATATTTTTGCTATCATTTTAATGTTAATAAGGGATAAAATTCTACTTTATTGAGGATGATATATACTAGACAGCAGAGTCTTCCGTCTTGTTCTACAGTTCCTTTAAGGATTTCAGATATCTGACTAAAAATATTTCTTATTATAGAAACCAGTGTTACCTCTTTTTATTTGCACTCTTGATGCAGGTCAGTGAAGATCAATGTGGAAAATTGGCCGTCGTAGGGAGTTTGGCAATGTTCACTGATGCTTATATCACCAAGGAAGACAACAGAAAAATATTTGACATTCTCTTTTCCTTCCTTACGACGGACAACCTCAAACTTAATGCTATTGACGCACAAGATCCTGAGATTGATACTTACCTACAAATCCCTGACATAGCTAGCTTAGCAAACAACCTAAAAGCCTGTCTGCAAGAAAGCGATGAAATCCCGAGGAATATCTCCAGCGTTTTTGATCAATCGCTCTTCTCTATGAACACCTCTTTGGTGCCCAAAGCTCTGAGGTTATCCAATAAAGCTTTTTTTAAATATGTTTGTTACTTGCCGGTAGTTCCATTGTCTGCCCTTATCAACAAGTTAGATAGGGTCACATGAGAATTAAAAGCAGCTGAACTTTTTTTCCGAATGTCAACCAAAAATTCTGAAATATATCTTCGCAGTATTATGTAGATGAAATTGTAGTTTGTATTATAGTACTGCAAAAAGCTCAACATATTTCAATCGGCACTAGGATGCCGACTTTTAAATGAGTTTTTTCCGGTTGTCTGCGAAAAACTTTTTCGGTGATTATCGCTTTAGCTGTAGGCATTTTCCATTGATTTTGGATATTCTTATCCTTTAAAAATAAATTTATATAAAGCATGCACAGAATTTTCTTATATGTACATTTTTTAGCAAATAACGTCTTCGAACTATATTTTTTTGAAAAAATTATATCGTTATCTTTTAAAAAAAATTAATAATAAGCGAATATTTAAAATTCGATCTACAGTTGTATTTGCACATAAGACTTTCAACCTGCATGTTACACTATGTGAGAAATTTCATATAGCTACTTCCTTATGCTACAAAGAAAACATCATATGGTGGTCGTAACATTTTGCAATGTATGGGGGGTATGTGTTTTGCATGCGGCAGGAAAGAATCTTATCTAAAAATCGACATCCTGGAGTGGCTAAAATATTTTGGGATTATGCTGCGCCATAATTAATATTACGACGCCACTTAACTACTTCTTCCTAATCAAAGACGCCCTTCAGAATTTTGATTACCATTTCATGACATGCGCCAGCTATTGAATTGACTTCCGATAGAAAATATCTTTTTGGCATGAAGGAAATTTGTTATTCTACAATTTTTTAGTAGCTTATGAAAATTACGGGTGAAGCATGAACCTCTTTAGCCTCATTACACCGGAATTTGAGACTCACTGCCGCCACTACAACCTGCTGTAAGGCCCTTTGTTGGCGATTTGACTATTTTTTTCAGGTATTTCCTCAAACTTTCGAGAACTTGGCCCACCGCCACTAGAATTATTCGACCTTGATGAACAGTTCTCGACGGAAAAGGCCCGACTTGCACAGGAAACCAATAAATGTGGGTATTTGCTAAAGATCAGTCCACTAAACTGGCTTGATTCATTTCCACCATGGAATTAGGGCTGTCATATTCATTATGATTTTTTTCATAGGTACGGAAGAGGATTTGGAATATTTTTATCTCAAACTGTGGCGAAATTTTGTGGCTTGAGCCAGAAAATCCCGGCTGCGAAACGAACTGCACGGAATATCCTAGAGCTGGCACTTTTAGAGCTGGTGGAACTAAAGAAACTCAACCAGGTATCATCAGCTTATTTTTCGCAGTTATTTTCAGCAATGACTTTGATTATCAAACCTGTTTGCATAAGGCTGTTTCACTCGGGGCGTTTCTCACATAAATCTTAAAAGTACATCAAGTTTATTTTGTTAAGACCAGTTATACGCGGCGTTAGACTTTTCCCTACTCGGCCAATGGAAGTTGGATCAGCAACACCTAGTTGAAGCCTCCATATAAAGCGTACATATTTTATATCGGTTAGTCGAGGTAGATTGTTTTGTAGTGTACTGGACAACATTTTTCGTTTTTACGCAACAAGTTTTTGCGGATAAGGCTTCAGTTTTTCCTGCTGAACGATGAAATCTCATCCAAAAGATGATCTGACAGGACAGTAGCCATTAATGCAATTTAACCAACAGACTTTGGCCACATACTATGCATAAGAGGAAGGATGCCGAATTAAATTTGTGTGTCTGCGCGAAAATTTGATTTTCGGTTGCAGATCTGAAATGCTAACGCCCTATCTTAATCAAGACAAGAGAGATTTAGGGGATAGGGAGGCTGTGTGTAGTCTTCTCTTTGAACAATGCCGAAAGACATTGGAGACTGGGAATGGTTATTTCTGACTCTATTCGCCATCATCAGCACTAATACCCAACCCAGTTGGTGCGCGCCCGGTGCTCTCAAAACCTAGCGACCCGTTGGATCAAAAGACAAACGTCTCTAAATCCATTGGCAGGACCTATCTATACGGAAACCGTGCTGGACCTTGGAACCCTGATGGTTATGTTCAAGGAACTGCAAAAGTTGTAGCTTAATTATTTTTTCCATGATTTTGCAGCAAATTGAAGTAAGGCTGACTGGTCGATACTTGTTTGCGGACACCCGGCTTCCACCCTTATAGAACGGCGTAATCCATGCGGATTTCCAATCGGCTGGTAGACCTCCGGTCTCGAAGGATGTTTGGAAAAGTGTAGAGAGTTGTTTTGCCAACTCTCTCGCGAGCTCTTTCAAAATCTTTGCAGGTACTTCCTTGGGAGACGGTGACTTGAACAGTCTCCGCTATTGTATCCACTTCGAAGACATCGGCAGGATAATCCTATCTCGTTTCCTTTGTGAAAACTGACCGGAAAAACTTCGAAAGATGATCAGCCTTCGCTCGGTCTTCAGTAAGGTCTATACCCTCGGCGGTCCTCAGCAGGGGTATCGGATCCTTGTTCGGTGAACTCTGTCTGAGGTAACCGTCAAAAAGTTTGTGTTCACAGAGGTTCGGTTCAGCAGGCCCTATTCGAAATCCCGTCTTGTTCTAGCAATAAGGCCCTTGACCCGATTTCTCTAAATTTTGCACGCATTTAGAAATGCAGGATTTCCTTCCGTAAGTTATTTTTTCCATAAACTGCACTTTTTGTTAACTTCAATTTTTAAGGCCTGTGTAAGCCGTCGCGGTCTGTAAGTTAACCTTTTTCTCAAAATCAGACTGTGAGTTTGATGAGCCTGTGCATTAGGTCCCGGAAAGTTCGCCAGTCCTCGGTTATGTTTCCAAAGAATAAAGGTTCCCACTGAACGAGCATGAGTTTGACCCTCATTCCAATGAAATCGCCTCACCATATATTCCTTCTGACGGTTGTGGGTCTTTCTGGTAATCCAATCGCAGTACAACGTTGTCACTTTTAACTAGCGGCGGTAGAGATGACAATTAGTCGATGCTGTCCTGCGACTTCGTGAGAACCAGGTCCAGACAATTGGCCTGTTGTCCTTCGCGCACCCTTGTTGGAAAAATGACATACTGTGTGAGAAGTAGCTTTAGCGTCGTGCTCAGAAGGCAACTATTAAAGGCTAGATCAGCGTTATGTGCGCAGGCCGAGTCCCAGTCGATGTGATCGACTGCGTGGTCATCCGGAACGGGCCTCTCCAGGGGGAGGACAATGGACGATGGATCACTTGGTTGAGCCTCTCTCTCAGTTCGGTGACAAGTTGATGAGGTTTTTTCCGTTCCGACGGTGAGAAGTCTTGTTGAAAAAACTCCAGCATTCGAGTTTTTTAACTTAAAGTGCCAAGACTGAATAAGCCTGGCTTCCTGGCTACTGGTCAAGATAACTTTAAGAGGTCTAGGACGTGTTGATTCAGGTTGACTTTTGGGTCGCTTTACAAGGCGGAAGGCTTTTTCCAATTCAATCGACGTATTGGGTTTCGGCATATTGTTCAGAAATTCATGAAAATGGTTAATGTTTTCGGGAATTGGAGCCATTGATTCGGTTATTCCACGATGGAGACTTTTTCCTGTCAGTAAAATGTTTTGGATCTACGATGCTGTCGTCCACTATCTGATGGGAAGGTTTCACGCTGAACACTGGTGATGACGGAGGGGATGCTGCTTGGTTATATGTTGGCTTTGTTCCGGTTTTTTTGATTTCAGCAAAATCCACGGCTTTGACGATTTTCAATCGCTGGTGGTAACTCCAGTTGGGGAATCAATACCAATGCTTGTGCTTGGTGTGTGAATCGCGGTAGTTCCTGTGGTGGAAGAGCCAATGGTCAAGGCCCCTTTTTCGAGTTTTTTGAGGCAGCTCTCGAAATCGGTTGTCAATTAAATTTTTCCTTCTTGATGTCAGAAAAACGTTTGTGAAGGCTTTTCGGTATAGGCAGATTGTTTTTGTCCTGCGCCATTGCTGCTTGTTATTCAGAAGTCGTAGCAGAGGCCGAAGTTTGTGGGATGCCCTTTGTTCGAGTATTAATATGTTTTCTCCTAGAAACTCATTCAGTGGACACCCCATGTGATGTCTACTGCATTAGAGGTGCATTTAAACGCAGATTTTATTTGTTTTATCTCGTCTTCAAACTTGTTTAGAAAAAGTATCAAAATTTAGCAAAGCTACCACTTGTTTACGCGAGCTGTCACTAGTTTTCTACATTCAGGACACCTTCCAAAACTTTTGGCTGCTGACTCTGTGGAAGCTCTGTTCGGTTCCGATGGCGTTCACGGACTCTGAATCCTGTGCCGGACTTCATGCTGAGGGAAATATTGCTGGCTCTGTAGACCTCAATCGGCTTATTTCTCAGTCGACAGCAAACAGCCGCTCGCCGACATACCTGCTGGTGCAGAATACCGGATCCATAACACTGAATGGAGAAGTTCTTCACCAGGTACCTGTGTCAATGCGTCCCTGTCCCAAATTTTAATTACTCAATAAGCTGCAGTTTTTTCTCCTGAAAACACCTTAAACAACGATCAGGAGTTATTTTCACTGTCAGCTTGACTCTCTACTGTATACATATATTTTTTTGACCTTGCCTGTAAAATAAATAAAATAAAATAAAATAATGAACAACAGCTTTTTGTAGATACTACTCAGAAACCCTGACGAGCCGTTAGAGACTGGATTGGACTGGTAGGCTAAGGCCAAGCCAAGATTTCCAGCAGGGTACTCGATTTGGAGAACTATCCTGGTCACACAATGAGAGTTTCGGAGGCAAATGGATGGAGGATTCTATTAATTGATTCAATAATTTGATTAAATTAATGTCTGTGTACTGTTTGTTTCAGGGCAAGTACTCGAAATACATCGGTCTTCTCAAAAAATTAAAAGTACTTTCTATAATCGGGAAACCATAAAGGATCATGGATTTTGAGAGCACAACGTTGTTGGTACGTCAAATTAAGGTATTCAAAGGATAAACTGTTTTTCTTAAAAATACTGAACCAATCATAATTTGCAGAAGGCTAAACAGAAAGAAGCAGTAATATTGGCCGGTCCCAACACACATTTTGCGAATGCGGGATCTAATATCGCTAGTTTTCAAATTTTAGTGGATAAATTCAATAGTTTTGTGTGCTTTGGAAACATTTACGGTGCAACGCTCTGAACGACCACGCCCGTTGTAATATGATCTGCCAAGATCCTTAATAGCTCTGCACACATTTATATCATGATCGTCAGTGCTTAGTTGAGGCTGACCATTGCCAATAATCGTTATGAATAATTTGTGTTAAGCAAGGGAAAGGCGCCATCTGAAGCATCACTGGGTAAGGGCCTGAGGATTTTTTAAGAGTTAGAGCATGACGTTGCGATCTCCTGGTAAGGTATTTTCCTCACATCCACCAATTTTTTTGTGATATAGTGTTTGTTCTTTTGAAAACTCATGCTGAGTTTTTATGCTAATTTTTGCTTTCCTTGACTTTGATACAATGCTTCATAAACTTTTTTTCCATATTTAGTGTGACTGTCAGCGGTCGCTTTCCACTCCTTTTTTTTGATCTAACCACAATCTGTAATATTTAGATTTATCATCAGCAGTCCAATGCTTAAGTGAGCAAATACAACATTTTATATCTGTAAGAACAAGTATGTGAAACTTTGCACAATTTGTGATATATGTGAACTTGTACATCTCGAACTGAACTGATACACATAATGGGCAAACATGGGACCGATGTGCTTGGTTATTTGGCTGTATTTACACACGCTTGGTTCGTACTAGTGGATTTTAGCATTCGAACCCTGAGCGCGGCCAGATGGCAGGTTTGACCTGCGACGAGCCTTCAACGCAATGGAATATTCCAGAAGCGCCCGAGTAATTATGTTTTTCATATCACGAACTGACTGATCAAAAATTTTAAGCCAAAACCAAGTACTAAATTCCCAAATTTATTTACTCAATTTCGCACAGTCCCCATAGGCTCAATGCATTGAGCACTTCTAGTTTTCCAAATGTGTTTCGGTGTAGCGCAGGGCTCACCGTAGCTTGATCTTCTATGCACTCGTTGGTTTAGCTTTCAGGAGTTAGCAAACTGCAAATAAAAATGGAATCTTTACAAGCAGATGATCGCCTAGTGGGCTGCGGCCCAAGCGAGCAATGGAAAAAGGGAGACCTGTCACTGAAAAGTCATTAGATATTACTCAGATATATGGGTGGCCGAAAACTAGGATTAATCAAAAAATCTGCTGTCTCAATGTCTGCGTGTTTCTCGATTTATCTCTGCTATTATTATCCTCGCGCTCTGACAGTTAGTCGCTTGTTCGGAACTTAACTCACGCGAGTCGGAATCGGCGCAAGCCTATTCCACTTAGCCCGAATGAGAATGACAGACAGGGTCGTGACAGACATTTCCTATCTTTGATGCGTTGGTGTTGATGAATCCTAGTTCATGAACCATCTACGCAACGCGAGTGCCTGGGTTTGGTTCCCAACCCTGGGTATCGGTCAGGCGCACGAACGGCTAACAACAGCAGCCAACGCATCATCTTTATTGCCACGATGTCTGTCTACACTACTCAAACATTTGTTTTCTTGATTTAAGTTTATTTTTTTGCCTCAATGCGTGCTCACATCAAAACAACGAAACAGCGATTTCTGCACAATGTTTTAATAATGAAATGTTCCGTTTCTTGAACACAGGTACTTTCATGGAAAGCTTACCAGACAGGAGGCCGAAACTAGGCTTCGCCGCTTTGCCGTTCCAAATAGCTATCTTCTGCGATTGACTATCACAAAAAATGCGTCAGAACGTTGGTCATATGTGCTTTCATTCTACACCTCGAAGTTCCAGTGCATGCACTTCAAGTAACTTTTATATTGTCTTGTTGAGTGCGAGCATTTCAGACTCAGAACCAGGTTAAATCTTTTCCAACTCGGTGGGCGCTTATTTCCTTGTTTGAAGTGTGTACTCTCTCGGTATTATCAAAAAAGTATTGTCCCTGGGGAGTTCCTTCGGGTTCCCGTTCCACCTTTCAGCGTAAGCATTACCTTATATCCTATTTAAGCCTCAAAACCTTGCCTATGTAATGTGCCTTAATTTTTAAAAACTATCGAGTTATCGCTGTGGCACTTATTTATGTGTCATCGTACTATTCACTAAGACCTCTCCCTCATCTGTCTTCGGAACTCAGCCAATAACTGTGAAGTTACGCAAACAATGGGAAGTGTAGTCACCTGCTTATTTTCCCTACGATGAGGCCGAACCTAGACCACCAGCTAATGGGTACTATAAAACTTTGAAAAGGACATAAAGAATTCATACAGACAAGTAAACACATAGAGTACATGAGGGAAAAAAGGATGGAGGCAGCAACCTACACGGGTAATGATATGGAGAAAATATACCACAAGACTTAAGATCTTGCTTCTTTTTTCTGCTAGGCAGGAATTTTCAAATGGCATAGAGCACGACCAGGTGTAAGCACCATTTTAATTGTTGGCAACCGTACTGTGTACAAAGAAGGGCAGTTCACAGAGATCGCGCGTGAAGGGACGGAGAATAAAAACAGCCGTAAATGCGCGTGATTTGTTGGGATGCCGTGGAGGTTTCTCATAAAAGGCGAAAAATGGGATTAAGGTAGCCTATCTGGGTTTCTTGCGGTGGATTAACAGTACAGTAAAGGAGCTTTCTGAGGTGAACTTTTCAGTTCTGGCGGTTTTATAGATAAAGCCAGCTATGAGATGAATATGCAGAGGCTCTGATAATCAGGAGAAAAGTTGTCCTCCATAGAAGTGCTTGCTGAGATGGAAATGCGTTTCGCCATTTCTAAACAAAGTATGTTTTATTGAATTTTTCGCTATTACGCTTAGGTAGACCTTTAAGTTTGAACTAATATCCGCGCTTCTGTTACCGCCATATGGGTTTCCGCCGCAGTGGTTATTCACATAACGGATTTCCGACGGGTAAAAAATAATCACGGCTGTGGAAGTGTGGCACCTTGTTTTCAGAAAATTGCACTTGTAAAGGCGTCATAATAGCAGTTTTTTGTTACTTTTGCGTTTTTTTTTACTCATAAACTGCAGATATATTCTGTCTTTCAGCCCCCGATTGAGTTCTATGATCGCTACGTTAAGGCCGTCCGAACATATGAACCACCAAATAATACTAGGTTGGGGTACGTCTATCAGAACCTATGTTTTAAACCTCACGTTTTAAAAATATTGCATATGATTTCCTTATTTTTGGTCGCTTTGGAGGCGTGGTTTTTCCTATTTATTCGACGTCGTTTTAACCTCACGTTTCACCCCAACGGGCTTAAGAAGCGAAGAAGGGTTTTGTCATTTCGTGCTAAACAAAATTCAACCATGAAGATAGCTGATACTTCGATGTTCACAACGAACACGTACGGTACATGTACGTCAGAATGAGGATCCCAGATAACATTGACACTCTTAGCAAATACAGTAGTAAACTTTTGTTAACAAGGACGAAACCCATCAATGCCGTCATATAAACATAATGCAAATATGTTAACACC
Source organism: Schistocephalus solidus (assembly GCA_017591395.1). Taxonomy (NCBI): domain Eukaryota; kingdom Metazoa; phylum Platyhelminthes; class Cestoda; order Diphyllobothriidea; family Diphyllobothriidae; genus Schistocephalus; species Schistocephalus solidus. The sequence continues at coordinate 130,363 of WEDG01000465.1, read as the reverse complement.
TACTGGTCTAGTCATGTTAACTATTTTGGTGCTCGGGGAAATATTTAACTTCGATCACTCTAGATGGAATAACATTGGCAGATTTTAACTGCCTGCACGTCGACATCACACATTACACGCACAGTCTCGATGGTCAGAGCCCTTCACACTATTGTCAACTAGAAGTGATAGGTTGTGGAACCAGTGGAAATTCTCTTGGATACCCAACCAAAACGTCCAGTAGGCAAATAAAAGTCAACGCTAATATCCGCTAACCATATCAAAATATTTTAGCTGCGATTCTCCTGTCCGATATTGGTCAATGCTGGTTTAGTCGGTCCCACCCTCATGGAAAAAAGGACTACTGTGGCTCATGCCCTGCGCTTGGTTTTAGAGCCGGCGGAAATTCCATATTAGATCCAATCAAAATGTGACCTATACAGGTGCAAGTCGACAAGCATCTGTGCTAACTGTAACTGTGGTCCTACTGGCCAATAGTGGTTTATCCGGCCCCCACGTTCACTGGAGCATGGACTACTGTGGCTGCGCCTGCGGACCCAGCATCTATAAGTTGGATCTAATCATACTTAACGGAGGCGAAGATACTGGGACACGTGTAATTTAACTATGCTCTATCGTTGGAAGCCTTCTATTCAACTTCGAGGGTCGTTCACTTACAAAGCTAACAGTTCGATAAGAAAACAGTCTAGGAAATCAAACGGGATAGGTATTCAAATGACGTAAATGCTAGTCAGAAATGCGGGTAGCAGTGATATAAAGGGTGATAGGTAAGAGATTTGTACAGATAAGGAAACTTTGGTTACACCGGAAACTCGTCAGGTCCGATTGGTTTTACACAATAGGGAACCTTAGTCTACCATCTATGATATTGGGAGGGGTGGATGGGAGATGAAATTGGTATCCTCCTCTCACTCGATCTCGCCCTGTGTATGTAAGGTGGACCTAGTCTCGGCTCGCAGCTCACAAATGGCATAAGAGACACTTCGTTGTTGCCCTGATTACCGCCCGAAATACTGTTGTTAGTTGAACGGTGTCGACCGGGTTTGGGTGATTCAACTTCTGGGAGCGTCTATTTTCGCTCTCAGTTGGCCCTTCGACATCTGTTCAGCCAAACAAGTTGTCAACTATATTGCGTGCATCTAATGTATTCGCAACTGCATGTAAACATGGCTTGCATAGCCAAAACTGCCTGAAGTGGTCGTAGTCGATTTGGAGGCTCATGAATAACCATTTCGAGACGGCTTATGTTCGTTCAGTCGTGCATTGAAGCCGTCGCTTGCTAGCGTTTAACACATAATCCTTTTGAAAGGAAAAAAGATACTCACAAACCTTTTTTGTTACGAACACTTCCGTTTCTATTTTCCTTTCTATGATGGGGACGTTTGTCGATGTATTTCTTTGGATACCTGTTTCTGAGAAAATGTTCTTTAAGGAGATCACTTGCATCATTGGTCATATCTGGGTAACTTTTTCCAGCAACCAGATTAAACAGGAACAAAACCAACTTCTGTTTCGTCGGAGGTTTGGTAGAACAGAGGAATTGGTTAATTGGAATGATTAATTGGTTCCATTATGGAAGTGAGTTCCTTACTGATGAAATCGGTCCTAGCAGCACTCCTGATTCATCTGATTCCGGTCGAGGGTGTATCATTCACATACGGAGGCGATAATGTCGGTCTTTGGTATGAAATCTTCTTACACATTAGATCGAAATTCTCGGCTCGGCCTCCAGAGTCATCGAACAAGATCAGGTGCTAACCCATGGTTTATCCATTTGTGGATATGCGAACCTCTGGACCTAAGTCTTGCAACCATTTTCTGTCTATTACTCGATTTTAAAGAATAGGTTTCACTTTCCCTCCTTCCGACTAGTCATTTACAACTAGACTAGTCGAATAGTGTGATAGACTCAGTGAGCCAACTTATGGTGGAACTCCCAAGGGAGAATCTGTTGAGAATAAGGATGCAGGTGCAAGTGTTGCCTAGAGCAACATCTGCCTCTGTTATCTTCCACACGATGAAAGGCATGTAAGGCAACTGCAAATCAGGAAAAACCCTAAAGAAATTCTTGCTTACGCCTAGCTGGTTTAGTTCCTTGAAGTCCAGCTCAGATCCTGATTTGGTTCCGCCTCGTTTTAATCGCCCGTCGCTTATACTCAATATTCCTTTCGCTTCGACATGTGCCTCGATGTTTTGGAGTCGTGCGTCCTCCTGTCACAGGTAGTCCCGATGAATTTAGCCAGCTGCATTGATTATGGATCTCTGGCGATATCAGCAAGGGAATGAAACAGATGGGGTGATGAATTGCAGTCGCACCTAGAGCTGTCTGTTTCTTTTGTTGCCATTTGCCGATTGATGGCCACCAGACCACAGGGCATAATTTGACCTTGAGAGCGCGTCCTATATCTGCAGATCATACGATGCTAAGTGAGTAATCTCTCTGTCTCTCCTCTCTCTCTCTCTCTCTCTCACTCTCTCTCTCTCTCCCCTCTCTCTCTCTCGCCTCTCTCTCTCTAGCTAACTCTGATATTTGGATGAAACTTTAAGGATTTGCACCAAAATCTCGTGAAGTTTGCTCACGTAGTAGCGGAGGTTGTAACGTCAATATCATCGATGTACCCTTACCTCTTTATCCCACTGCACCGTTAGATTTGACCTTTTCCTGAAAATTTATATGAACCTTCATGTTTTCCTTCTTAAAGTACACAGTCCTCCCCTGCGCACAAACACACGTCCGATGCAGTATTTTTCCCTTGAAAATGTCAGAGCAAAATTCTCTGATCGCAGAAAGACCTTCCGTGGTAGTGCGCCCTCGCGAGCGCACATCGGGTTTTTTCCCGCATTGACTACATAGGCTGGTCTTCGAATCTTCCCGCCAGGCCGTAGTTTGCACTTCAGTTGTGTTTGCTTAATTGGGTGTACCGACAAAGTGCCCATGTTTGCGCGCACACACACCTTTGTGTTCTCGTGTGTGCGTGCGTGCGTGCGTGCACATTTTTATGCTAAAACCGTTGCTCCTCCACCGAGCAGCAATGTAGGTACCAACTCACATGCAAGACTTGTCCGGCACTGGACTTATTTCTGACCGATGTCAATGACATTGCCTGGCCGATCCTTTCTCCGCCAGCTTCCCTGGTCTTCCGATTTCACTTACTCTTTTCCTTCAGTCCATCCATTTTCTCATTAGCTTTTTCTACTTCCTTATTTTTTGAATAGTTTTTCCGTCCTTTTTTCAACCTCTCATCCGGCCTCCCTCTACCCATCGTCCTCTCCTTATCTTGAGTCGTGCAATGGGCGTCCCTCCTACCTTCTTGTTTATTTGTTCTCTGCAGTGCAACCCTCCTCCCTTGTGCAAATTAAAAAAGACTGTCTCTATGCTAGAGTAGTTTATTAGAGCTTCTTCGAGCCTAGGCGTGCTTGCTTATTGTCACATTAACAATCGTATGCTGGCGTGTTACTAGCCTGCCGGAGATCCTAACTATTTCGCGTTCGTTTCTCTGCACCGTAAGTCCATTGTCTGCTCCAGCTAGTTTACGGAAGTTCAACTGGAGTTCTGGCCTAATCAAGAGGAGCATAACTGTTACGAAAGTCCTGTGTGGAAGTGGGGTCTGAACGCTTTCCAGGACGAAACTTTTAGTTGCAATTATTGACACATTTGTACTATCATGATCAATTATGGTCTCTGAAAACTCTCTGGTTCTCTTCTTATCCCCACTGCTCGTTTCCTCCATCGTTGTACTCATCTGCTGTTTTGAGTACTCGCAGTCAGCAGCTATAATCTTCCGATGGCACTAATTACCACCCTCATATCGACATCTGGGACTCCGTTGTAAGGTCAGCATTTGAATGCTTCCTATAGCCTCTTCCCTACCGGTACGTCGTTATGTTGGTCAATCCTGTGCACGAGTTCTCCTAGGAGTTCTGATGGATGCCGGAGCGTCTTAGCAGATCATCAAAGATGTTTTTGTACCGTTGGCCCTTTCCTATTCTGTGGGCGCTGGAATAAGCATCACCATACGGTAACCGCTTTGGAAAACGTCCATTGGGCAGCTTAGTCTTATATGAATTGACTTCAAGCCTGCGAAGCTCGTGGGCATGTGAGCCGTGCTTACTGATCGTAGATGACTATAGATCCAGATCTCACGTACAGTCAGTTACCAGCGTCATGACATGTTACTGGAAATTCTGAAATGAGTTTTTGGTTAGGAAGGCGAACTTAAGTAGGTTTGTAATATTAATTATCGTGCAGCATAATTCCAAGATGCTTCAGTCACATCACGATGCCGGGTTTCGAGTTCAACGATATTTTCCCTTCTTCAAAAGTTTCTTGACGTTCTCGTGACCAGGTTCATTTGTAATCACCTAGTCCAATGTCCTACCTAATAAAGCGTTGAAAGTAAGGGTGGATAGCATGTCCATGCTAGCGTTATGTTGGCATAGGAATACCAGACTCATGCTGGCATGTATCACGACGGTTTCCCGAGGTAGAAAACGAACTTTATTTCGCTGAAGGTTTTTAATACGTTTACAATTCATCCCCTTTCTCACCATAATAAATCGGGTGTTCTTGGAGCTATCACGGCGCGTTAAGAGTTTTTCCTTAATATGTTGCCAGCTGACGAGATAAGTGGATCCTCTGTTGGTACGAGAATCAGCCTGTAATGGCGCCTTCGGATTGAGACACTAAGACAGGTTGACCGTCAGTTTCGAAGAGGTCCACCGTGTGCCCCACAACAACGTGGCGCAGAGACGGTCACTTGCGCGCGGACGTAGATTATAGTGATAGTAGACTTGCACTGCATCTATCGCTCTCTCATAATTTTCCGCCTAGGCCGGGAAGCAAAAGAGGGTGCAGGTGGCTGGCATGGCAGCCACACCTGGATCGGATTCCATGGAGTGGGAATGCCATCAAGACCACGTCAAGGGAGAGCCATTGCAGGCCTGTCTCTCAGTCCCTCAGCCAGCCGCTCCACACAAACACACACTAGGCTGATCGCGCGGTCCGAGTTATCCAATCAGCTGGCAACCTTTTAAGCCACAGCTTATACCGCACCTAGGTAGCTTCAAGAGCGTCAGGTTGTTTATAGTAAGAAAAATGCGCTCAGCAGTCGACTTCACTTTCTACTCCTATTCCAAGGCTTCAGTCACTGTCCGAGCTGGTCACTTGCCTAGTGCGGGGAACTGGCGCAGTCGCCGACATAGCAAGTGATCTCATCTGCGCTTGCCACCTACACGACCTGCCCCCCCTCCCCCGAAAGACAAAACATCGGAATTTCATTCTTAAAGTGACGGGTGGTTTGGATCTCACATGTTTGAGATTGCCATTGAAGCGACAATTAAGATGAATCCATCGTAGTCTAACTCTCAGTCCGCCAGTCAGCCACTCCACACAAACAGACATTGGGCTGGCTGCGAGGCCTAAGTTGAATTGACAGTTGCCAGCCTTCTAAGCCACAGTGTTTAGCGCACCGTAATAGTCTGAGGCTCGGATCACACGTGCAGCAGAGGAGCAGCATGAAGCAGAAGCCGACAAGCACATTTATATAAGTCAGGGCCTGTATGTGACCCGAGTTGGACTGGAACTTAACGTCATAACAGCAACTGCTACTGACGCGAGAAAGGAAGTACATAGCGAAGATTGTTTCATGTCAGGTTGAGCGCTTATTTGCTCACTATTAACAAGTTAATGAGCTTTCGGACTATTACATCGCATCAACATTTGTGACTGCCGGTTACCGACTGATGTGATAACATTGGACGTGAACTGGTTGATCTAATTGGTTCATGTTAAATGATCACATCCTGAAGACCTTGATGACCACCTTAATCTGAAAGACCTGAGCTGATGTCTGTCCATTATCTCTCGATGTTTGTTGAGTGGAATGTTAAGTTTATTAACGTGATTGCGATCCAGGGTTTTATTATGGAAGAATAATCTTATTATGTTCAGTTAACTGGAATTATTGTTCTCCGACTTCTCGATCTTCCTTTTATTCTTCCTTCCTTCCTTCCTTCCTTCCTTCTTTCCTTCCTTCCTTCCTTCCTTCCTTCCTTCCTTCCTTCCTTCCTTCCTTCCTTCCTTTTCCTTCCTTCCTTCCTTCCTTCCCACGATCCTCCCACCACCACCGACAACCGTGAGTCGAACGTTAACCGACAATTCCCCATCCCCACCACCAGCATCCTCCTTAATCCATTGACCCTGATCCTTCACGTCCTGCTCCAGCCACGACCTCACCACCTGAACTTCTTCTCCACGATCGAATCTAACCCATCGTCTTGCTCGACTGAACCTTCAATCGAACTGAGCTGGATCCTTTAATTACCTGAGGATAACTGTTCAATCGACAAGATTGATACGGATCCTTTCGTCGATCGCCTGAAAACCTTAATTTATCTGAACGAAACCTATCTGAACTGAAAGCCCTCCGGACGAACTGGCGGATGATCGACCGGATCCACTTTATTTATTGTTCCCGTTAATCTTATCCTTTGATCTTCCGGCGAAAATTTTAACGAATCGACGATCGACTGTAAGAAACACACTTCCTTTATTTATTGATGTTCGATAAGCACGGTTTCGTCCGTATTTATCTGAATATTGAGGTTTATTTGTTCGACAGCATGTTTCTCCTGGTTTCAATTTTTTGATTTTGATGACCTGCTGGTTAAACTGTTTAAAATTGATTTAATCAATCGAAATCCATCGATGTCTCCGTCGTCAGCGGAACTGGTTTGTTCGTTCTGGATAATTTATGTCCCATTTGCTTATGACTGAGCGATAGACGAGCGGATTTATTGGTTTGATATTGTCCTCGAGAGCCAGGATGGATCTTCCGGATTATGGTGGAACTGTTACCTTTATGATTTATTCACTGGTGGTTGATCCATTGTCGAGCGGATGAATCGACTTGTTTGTTTTAACGGCTAAGCAAGGCCCCCACCGTAGGACTTTTTGCGAGGGGAGGTGGGAATTTCGGGAGTCAGACATACCGGGTGTGGAGGCACACACTACACCGGAGACCCTCACCTGGTTTAGACCGCCGGTCGTGACGGTTGCCCGGGTTGTTGGCACTGGTAACAACCCAACTTCGAGGAGCCACAGGTGAGAGTTGGGTACCAGTTAGAGGCGGCCACAGGAGCATTCACCACCTGTACGAGACAAATGGAGCAACCAAATGCTATCTGTGTGGTGCTACCCCTAACTAGTACCCCTACTTTTACTACTACTACTACTACTACTACTACTACTACTACTACTACTACTACTACTACTACTACTACTACTACTACTACTACTTCTACTACTACTACTACTACTACTTCTACTACTACTACTACTACTACTACTACTACTACTGCTGCTGCTGCTACTACTACTACTACTACTACTACTACTACTAGCTGCTGTGCGGCTGCTGCCAGGGCTCGATAATGAGCCCCAAGGCCGAGTGGGAAGAATGAGCTCCATAAACGATAGGTGAGCGTTCATCAACGAATGCAGAGTAAGTTTTTTCACCATAGTCTCTTACAGGGGCTATCCGTGCCTTTGCCAGATAAAGAAGCAGATCTGAGACGCATGGGCCGCACACTGCTGGTGCAGTTCAGTTTATATGGTCATTCTACGGCTGATCGATCGATTTCGGGGGCCCGCAAAAGGTGCCCTATACTATGGGGTATCTTTTCTGCTGGCAAAGTAACCTGTCCCTCTTTCCCTCTGTGCCCTGCAGGTGCAAACCGGGTGACGACTTCTTGGTGGTGGAGGACGAGTCTCATCCAGATTGGATGCTGGTGACTTCCCTGCAGACCCGCCAGAGTGGCTACCTGCCAAAGTTCTGTCTCGAAGTCAGTAATGTTCCAACTTTTGCCTCCTTTCAAGCCTCTCGTTGTTTGCGTTTACAGCCAGAAAAGTGTCACTTCCTCAGCAACGCCATTTAACTGAGGGTTGTGGTGGTGGGGATGGTGCTTTGACTGATCGCTATGATTTCCTACAAAAATAAGGGCTTCTCTGAACTAATTCTTTCCCAAGGTAGACCAGCTGACCTATCTCATGAAGTGAAATGTGTTTAAATCCGAACAGATTACTTAGATGCGGTGATTATCGTGCGGAATGATTCAAGGGTATTTTGGTCACGCCAGAATGTCTCCTTGCTGAATACGCTTATTTCCGGTCACTCGCAAAAACTGCACTCGGTAAAAATAACTACTTGAGTAGTATATATTTTTCACATTTATTTTCCCTGTCATCGTATATTGAGGTATCATTCATGAGAAATGCGCATAAAATATCGTTTCCCTTATTTTATTTAGTAGAAAGTTACACCTGAAAATCTTATACGCGAAAAAAGGATAACTTTCGGTATCGTATCTGTCCGCTCATTAGTGCGGCTTATGATGAACGATATAGCAAGGTGTACATCCATTGCAAAAGTCTGAGCACTATTTGATGTCTTCTAAATAGCGTAGGGAAATGTATGATTTTGCTTATGAAGAAAGCGCACAACATGTAGTTTGGAAACCCTAAGCGCAAAGCAACTGCATGACGGATTCAAAAGTATTCGGCAATTGGAGTGTTTTTTTTTACAATGAAGGCATAACATTTGAAGAGGACAAACTTTCTACTAAATGGGCACAAGACGGAATATTTCTATGCCTGTTTTCGATGATTTATATTAGAATTTATCAGTATATCGAAAATCGATAGGGAAAGTGCACACCACTTAAGTAGTAATTTTTACGAATGTGTTTTTTGTGGTGGTCGGAAGAAAGCTTGCTATAAGCTGGCATCTTAACGTGAGTGACATCTCTTAGATGTATGTTTCAGAATAATTAATATGTTATCCTAATCTAAGTAATTCTTCCTAATCGGACGCACATTTCAAAATTTCAATTAACTTTTCATGGCAAGGGCCATGTTGCTGCTCATGGAGGATTATAACAAAGTTCGAGCGGAATCGCAGTAATGAGCCGATTAAACTGCACAAACAGCTGTTACACCGTTAGTTAAACTGCTTTATTCATCAATCCACCAATGAAAACTTAACGAAGATAAAATTTGACGTTTTAGTTGCTTGTGGAGCCATTTCAATGTATGTAATGTTGACGTAGATGGCACCTTATCTACAATAAGCCTCCTCCTCCTACACCACCGCCACCACCACCACCACCACCACCAAAATCACTACCGTCACCTCCGATTTCGATAATGGGCTACGCAGTCTGATGCTTATATTACGTGCGATTGTAGTTGGTCGTCGGTCGATACGTGAGGATCTAAAGACTGTCTGAATTAATATTCCTGCGCTAATAATTCCTACTCGATGCCTGCTCTGGTAGTTAGTGCGTCGGCTTTATGAACCCTTTATGCACAATTAGTGTTACTTTCCTCTTCTGTTACAACTAAAATGTCCAGATGGACTAGATGTTATAACCTTCTGCGATAACCACATAAAATTTCAGTTGTTCAAAATGGCAGAAAATGGATAAACAAAGCAATTCCGAAAAAGACGAAGACTGGGTTGCTCTTTTTTAACCCGTTCGCTGTCGTCAACCAGCCACCCCAGCAGAAGATTGTTTTCGAATGTTCCTGACTCGGATACTTACTAAAAGTGACTAGAAAATTATTTTCTATACTTTTTCCGTGATTTTCTTCTCATTATTTTAGAGAGAATTTCCAGAATTGATTCAGCGGCTGCCATTCTTTCATATGGATAGCACCCCAGAGGAAGAACAAGAACTCTTGCAGCAGAGTAGGTCCCCGTCCCTGTCACTCTCCAATATTAATGTAAAATACTTACTGAGCAGTTGTAAGTAACCATTTATGTTACACTTACCATGAAACCGTTCTTCTGTAACCAGATGGCCCGTACAGCTATTTACTTCGCCTCTGTGACTCGCACCCTGGACTTTACACCTTTCTCCTTTATGATGGCGTCCGTATTAAGAAGTATCGAATTGAACTAATAACTTTGTGGTGGTCACTGGAGGACTCCGATCAGACCTCGGCAGACAGTCAGAATGCGAGCTTTGCGGAACCGCTCTCTGAGGATACATCTGACGCCTCTGAAGTCCACCCTACCACCGACGCCATGGAAAAGACGCAAGAAGCACCCACTCCACGCACCAAAGCTCTGCCCAAAGTGCTCTATGATTCAGTGCAGCGGATTAACTCAATCGGCCATCAATTTACGTCCGTTGAGGAGTTTGTGAAGGCCATCGAGGAGCAATTTAATGTGGAACAGGAGGCCGCGGCCGCCGCTGATGATCGATCACCGCCACCTCCGAGGATCGTTTTTCGACCCGTGAAATGTGACCCAAAGGTAAGTGCCTTTGCCTATATTTATGCACCATAGTCCTTACTCTAAAACGGGTCACGTGGTCGATGCGCTGGACCAACACGTGGGCCAAATCAGGCTACGGCAGGCGTTATTTAGGACGAGTTCTCAAAACATGGGGGTGTGTGTACCCAACATCGGCACGCGTAGGCGCAGGCTCATGCCGCACACCGCTCTCCCACTCCGTGGGAGATGATTCGTCTGCGCCAGATCACGCCTCCGTTCTTCTTGACTATGTCATGACACCGGGTACAGATGGGTAAGGGAAGAGAAAGTGCGGTAGAAGCAATGCAAGTCTACTATCACTGAAAACTAATTTGCGCTTAAGTTACCGTCCCTGCACTACCCTGCTGTGGAGTATACGGTGGATATTGGCGGTTTATGACGGTCGAATAGACACCATAGTCCACCCATATACCTGTTTGCAAGCTGGCCCTGTGCTCATTTATTGACAATTTTGCTGTGCCCCTAAATTAACCGCGTTGTAGATGCGCTAGACCAACATTGGGGTTAGACCAGAGAATGAAAGGCCTTATTCGGGATGCGCTTCAAAAAATGCCTCATGGGGTGGGGGTATGATGACGCGCATAGGTGCATGTTGAGGCCGCGCCAGCCATCTGCAGCCGATTTCACCTCCAGTCTCCTTGAATCTGTCTTGACACTGGACACAGGTAGATAAGAGAAGGTGCACTGCAAGTCTACTATCATTTAGTGGTCTAACAACTAAATCCTATAAATTCTGCAAAACCTGGGTGATCCAATACCCTCATCTGACTCCGTCTCTGATGATGGATTTGACTGAGAATCCGAAACGTCAGGCTTATAAATCTCTTGTTCTAGTGATCGCGTCTCCTTCTTCATGACTTCTTCCTGGAACTCGCCTCTTCGTCTTTATTAGTGTACTATCACTTAGAACAAATTCACGCACAATTTACCGTGTCTGAACCACCATGCTCTGGAGTGTACGGTGGATCTCGTCGAAGCCGACAGTCGAAACTACGAGGGTGGTGGTACAATGTGCTTCACGATGAAAACTGACTTTTATTAAATGAAATTCACTTAGAGTTGCGAAAATTCCCACACCAGCTGATCTTCTGAAATTCACTGACTACGGTAGTAGGGCTCGATCGTGTGTTTAACCAATCAGTGACATACTCCTTTCATCTAATTGCCGCTTCCCCTGGTTATCAAGTACGCGGAACTGAACACTTATGCGTCCAAGGAGTGTAGTAGTGTTGGATTCCATAAATTTTCAACAGTGCCTGAGGGTTTGAAATTGCGTCTTCATTTTGTCCATAGGTCAAGCCGTCCACTGAGCCAATATATATGGCAATGAGCTACAGACGACGTCCGCCTTCGCCCCGCGCGGTTTTGGAAGTTCACGGGGAACTTTCGCAATGTACGTTTGTTATATCTGCTTTCCTTTTCAACCCCTTCACGTTCTCATGCTGTGAATCGCGTTTTTTCCACATTTGAGGATTGGGTTCTGGAAACGGCAGAATCCCCTAACTCCCAGCGTTCTTCCTTATTTGAGATCCTGCACACCTCGTTCCTAAATGAAGGTTGATACATGAAACAAGGTAGGAATGTGAATATCGTTTGAGGGCCTGCTTCACTATAAACAAATTCGCGCACAAGTCACCGCTACGTCCACCTAGTTGGACAGTGGTGTCCTCAGTCGCTATCGCGGTCGAATTAGCGCGCACGGTCGCGGGTGCGTATGTGTGTTGTCTTTCCCATGTGCACTTCGCACGATAAGTAACACCTGGTCGACAGGTGTGTGCGCGGACGCTGCGGCCAGCTGTACATGCACGTTGGCATATCGCCCCGCCCTCACCCCGACAACTGTACATGCACGTTGGCATATCGCCCCGCCCTCACCCCGACAACTGTACGAACATAATCGAGGCACACACTAAGTACCCATGGTGCAGTTGGAAGGTGGGAAACGGAGATAGTGTGACCGACACGAGGGGATCCATCTTCACTGCAGATAAGCGCGTTCGAGTGTATCACACGCGCTTGGAGGGTTGCCAATTGGTAGGATAACTCTCAGGGACGAGTCAGGTTGCATTAGCTCCTATTCGGTGGGCTTTCTGTGAAAGTTTCATTATGCGATCCGAGCCACCTTCATGAAAACCTGTCGCATACTGTGAGTGTCAGATTGTGTGTGGTACGCATAGACGTGATCTTTTGTTTTGTTAGTCACTGCGCCCAAACCCCACCCCCATAACCTTGGCATTGTCTCGCCATCGGAGTTAGATGGATAAGGTGGGAGAGAATGCGGTAGGTGCTTTGAAAGTCTGTCTCAGCATAAAATAAACTACGCGCAAGTAATCGGTGTTGCGCCCACTCCATGGGGCATCCATTGGACGGCGTCATTTGCAACGGTCTAACTGTCGTCGTTAGATGACTGTATGTACCTTCTATCACTCCACTGCTTCCCGAGTTCAAGTCCTTGAAAATTTCTCCCAACTGTTATAATGTCTGGCGTTCGACACTGTTGTATCCTCTCGCACATTCTGTTCAAATACGTTACTGACTGAATTCTCAGCGGGGTCCTACAAGGTTTTCATGGTGTTAAGTTTGGCGATTGATTGGTCTGCACCCTGCTGATGATATCTTCTTGCTAGCTTTAACCTCTGGCGATCTAGAGTCTACGGTGTCACGGGTGAATAGAGTCGCAAATTCTGCCGGTTTATTCAAAAACCCTGGGAAGACCACAGTGTTTTCGATGTGCATTTTTGACCAGAAGAAGGCAACTTTTGGGCTTATTGTACGTAAACCTGAATCAGTAGACATTTTTCAATAGCTCGGGGTGAGGCAGTTGCTGAATGGATGGAGTAGAGTCCACATTGGCTCCAGAATCCATGCTGCTTGCAGTGTTTTCGTCATTCTTAGAAACTGTCTATGGGCCCGATATGACATCTCCAGAGAGACGAAGATTCGCGTACACCGTACCTCCATCCGGTCAATCCTCTTACATGACTGTGAATGCTGTGTTCTGCGTGTGGAGGCCCTCCACTGTCTGATGATCATCCCTCGAGTTAAGTACACTGAATTCATCTCCGATGAGACCGTCTGCACTCACTAGGACAACATCGCAAGAATATCTCAAACAAACCTCGGGTGTTTGCTGTAGTTTGAACCTCAAGAGTTCAGTGTTGCTGCTCTCGGTGCGGCATTGTTACCCACTTAATGGCGTCGAGGAGGGAGTCACATCAAAATCTAGCCCGACACAGTTCCTCAAACAATGGAGCTGGTTCTTGTACATTCGGTATTCGCCCACCATCAGTGACGCAGAGAATGAGCTCAGCTGTCCAAATCTGTTGCTGCGGATTCCCATGTGTGCAGGGGTGTCGTTCGTGCCATCCTCTTAGCCGGCTGAATGAAGTGCAATAATGCCGGTAATTTCCTGCGCTGTGCAGCCGTCATGCCGGAGATCGCCTTTCCCAGCATCCGGTTCTATGTGCAAGTTGCGAGGCGCTGCGGCCAAACAAGCCAGAGAAGCGTTTTGGGCACGTTTTTGGTGGCCTTGGGCACACTAATCCTCTTCGTCCTTGGTTACCTGATTTTTACTTCTGAAGTCTCTTGGCAACAACCTTTTTCGTCAGAGGACCCCGCCGTAAACTCTTCTCAAATCCATCTGGGACTCCAGTTCACCGACCTGGCCTGAAGAAAAAGTGAACATTTTTGTTTCTCAGGCGGCACCCCTCACAGACTGATGACTATAAATATTCCGATGTTCCCTGCCCTCTGCCCTAAGGCTCCAAGGTTTTCTTATCCATATGTTAAGACGAATTGGGCACTTTTGTTTTTCCTTCTTCTTCTGCAGGGCATCACTCGAAGAAGAAGTGGAAGCTGCTCTACGGCCAACTGGATCGCGAACACAGCATCATAACACTCACCTCAGATGACAAGAGGAAACCTGAGAGTCTGGACTTGACCCGCTGTGACTACGTCCCAATCCACTCAATGATGCTAGAGTGAGTTTACCTTTCACGGCTCGATACTGTTGCTTAACTTCGGAAGGCGAGGCTGATACCGATCTAAGCCACTCCGACCTTGAGGATCATATGCGGTGACGAGGGTCGGACAAGGGTGTCCGCGGATGCGAGCCGTCGGTTAGCAGCAATTCGCTCTGGCGCATTACAGGACTCTGCACAGGGGAAGGGGCGGGAGGGTAGGGATTAATATTGTTTCACTGTCAAAAATCGGATTCCATGCGTGTTTGCGGCGGGCGTTTCAACCATGCATTTCCACCTTAGACATCACTTGTTTTCACGATTTCACGGTCTACCGTTTGCCTGCGCATGTGTGTGTGTGCATGTGTGTAAGGTTGCTCCGTGCCCCCTAAACGGGCCGCGTGGTTGATGCTTTGGACCAACACGGGGGCCAAATTAGGGCACGGCAGGCGTTATTCGGGTTGCGCTCCCATAACAAATGCCGAACATGGGAGGTGTGGTGGCACGCCTAAGGGCGGCTAGGACTTAGGGGACCCAGCCGCGCCAGCCACCTGCGTCCTCTCTCGCCTCCGGTCTTCTTGACTCTGTCTTGACACCGGGCTCAGGTGGGGGAAGGAGAGAGTGCGGTAGATGCAGCGCAAGTCTACTATCACTTTAAACTAAATCACGCGCAAGTCACCGTCCCTGCTCCACTTTCCCATGGAGCATACGGTGGACATCGTCGGACTACGACGGTCGAACTGTCGTCGTAAGGTTGCTCCAGATATCTATTTACTGCTATGGTTACCAGGTTCGCGCGCTAGTGGCCACTTTTTTTCGATCAATAAAGAACCAATCGTGTTTCTGATGTTTTCTCTTATCGTCGATGGCTGACAGCACGAACGTTTAACCAAAATTCTCAAACGCGTTTTCGATTAGGAAGGATAAATTGATTATATCGCAGCGGATACATGAGCAAAGCTTTTGCAAAATTTATTCTTCCCTTTCGCCCATAGGGAAAGCATGGTATTTTTTGGCTGTTTGTCGGTGGCTTTTGGATCAATATAAAATGTTACCAAGGTCTCAAGTGGGAAGCCTGACTCTGTCAGCAAAAAGCGAGATACCAAGAATAAACTCTATTCTGCAGAGCTTGTTCATTTCTTCCGGTTATGCTTTTTTCCCCTGTCAGGAGAGGAGCGATTTTCATATCTGATGGGCTTTAAAAATATCAAGATAGGACGGTCTTTAAAACTTTACTGATTAACCGTTTTCCATTGATAGCGATTTATCTGCTAAGGAAATCTCGTCGCCGGAATAACTGAGCCTCCAGCAGGAAATTAGTATTGTTATGCGGGAGTAAAAAACGCTATCTACACGAAAAATTGATCTTCATGGTTTCACTTACCGTCTTCTCATTCATTTGTATGCTCAGAGTCGACGTAGACCAGTAATCTCTGTGCATGTGCTTTACTGTCGGAAAAACGCGTAATCCGGTTAATATAGGGAAAGTTGTCGTCTTCCGTGTTTAATGATGAATTCTATGTAGTGTTCCTTCGGAGTGTAACCCTTGTACTATTGAAATATTCATTAACAAACTCGCGCGGTATGCCCCCGTCATTGCTTCTCCGTTATGTTCTACCCGAAACGTTGGCCGTGCATGCCTCCTCTTCCCACGCACCCAGAATTTATCCTGGTAGGCATTTGCCCACACATTGTGCGGTTGCTTTGAGAGCGCGCTCTATCATACATCAACGACGTCTCAGAGGCGATTGAACGCATTGGCGCGACTATTTTATGCGCAATGGCTATTTGAAGGCGTTTATAAACCGATGCCAACGTGTTCGGCCTCGGAGGATCCAGTCAGAAACACAACCAAAGACATGGCACGTTCTGTCCTATATCAACAACGTCTCGAACTAGGTGTTAGAATTGTACACCGATCCAAAGCTACTATGCCCAGCAGGGTGATGAAAATCAGGGACCGATTGAATCTCTGTAAGCAGTTGCGTGAAGTTTATCACATTCAATGCCTCCACTGTCCTTGTAACTACACAGGTCAGACGGAACGCATGCTGGGATCGCGCACGCATGAACATAAGCTGGCTGTGGTACGAAATATCGCAAGTAGCTGCCACTATCTACGAAACTGGCCATGATTTCAACTTCGCGGGCGTCGAGATAATCGCCCACACTGGCCGGAAACGAGCCCAGGGTTGACTGAAGCCTGAGCCTCGGATGGGAACTCAGTCAATCGATGCATCGATTTGCCGCAAGCATACAGAACCCTGCACAGTCACCTCCCGACTTGCGTCTTTGATCATTGATTGGTTCTTACAGCTGCTATCTCTGGCGATGGACTTCTGCACGAAGTCGAAAGCTCAGGATAAGAAACCAATTATTTCAGTGTTCGACCGACCATCTTTACTCATGCAACCACCTGAAAATCGAACCTTTCGCATTCAGTCGCAGAGCAGTCTCAAGGTCTTCTTGAATGGAGTTATCGCAATCGACTTGTACGATAGCTGCTCCACTTGTAACATATGCGCTACAACTAAACTGTGAAACCACTGTCACTCCACATACTGAGCAACCATCGTCATCTGGATGCTTGCTGAATACGCCGTTGAACCCGGATTGAGCTGCGTAGTTATGTGCAGGGTGGCCTGGCAATGTTACTACTGCCGCGATGGATTCCTGATGATGGATTAGGGTGAGAATGTGAAACGTCGAATCCCCAAACTTCTTGATTTAGCCGTCTTGGGTTGGAATTTTACCGAGGCCGTGGAGTTTTTTCAGTTCTGAGTCAAATAAAGTGTGTGCGAGTGCATTAGAGAGGAAGATCGACTTTCAGTAGCATTGATAATTCGTCTTGTTTGAGCAACTAAATTAGCAGTTTTGATCACCGTTGCGCAAATTATTTTTCACGCGTGCAGGCTTAAACGAGGGAAACTTGACCGCCTAAGGTTTCAAATTCACTCCTCAGCCCATCGTTGGATATAGCGAAAGTTAAGGGCGCACCTCGGGTGGGTGGTTGGCCTCGCATCCGCGCATCTCCAGCTCCTGAATTCATCCTAGACGTCCATGCTTGTTGCAATCGCGTGTTTGTTTTCGTCTCAGAGTGGTGAACTGCCGTGATCTCACCACTGGTGTGGTAATAGCGTAGCCATTGGGCTCACTACTACCGTCAGTGTTCACGCGTAGGCCCTCTACGAGTAGGCAGAAATTCCTTCGGGAAATATTCCTTATACACTAAATTTTCCTTAAAGCATACGTTTTTTTTCAGACGTGAAAAAACCTGCTGTGAAGTTTTAGGGGTAAAAAAACGCATAGACACACCTTGCATGGGAGCTTTTGCTGTTTAGTGAAATCCGCTGCCTCAAGTCCTGCCTCTTTCTCGGGTTAGCGTTCTTGTTGCTGCCGTTTCTTTAGGCCCCCTTCAGTCCGGCCTTGGCGCCAGCAGCACGCTGGGTTTTGCGCAGTTGCAGGTGTCCGCTCCTCCTCATGTACGCGCTCACCCCCACCCGCGAAAACCCTGCAAGGTTTCGTTAGACTAGTCGTGCGCCTGTGTGTGCCCCCTTAACGGGCCGCGTGGTAGATGCGCTGGACCAACACAGAGACCAAATCAGGGTACGGCAGGCATTCTCTGTATTTGGGATGAGCTCCCATAATGAATGCCGAGCATAGGGTAGTGTGCGTGCTAAACATGTTGCCATTTACGGCTATGATGGGATATGATTCATCTGGAACCCAACCACTGATAACCACTTCATCGATACCCCACCGCCCACGATCACCGACATTATCCTCCATCCCCCACCCGTTCCGCCGATCACGGCGACAAACACCATGTTGCCCCACTCCCGCTACCTCTGACTTCCTCCCACCTGCTACCTCCACCACCACCACCGCCCCCAGTACCAGCGATGGGGACTCGGTACTAACCTGTCCTTATTGCGATCGGACATTCACCTAACACCTCGGCCTAGTCGGTCACTTGCGGATCCATCACACAGAGGCTGGCAAACTAGTGCCTGGAGCACCAACACACAGCAGAGACCACCGCCTCCAATGCCCTCACTGTCCTCGCCCATTCACTCCTCGCATGGGTCTGCTCGGTCACATGCGAGATGCCAACACATCTTACGCACCCATCAACACTTCTCATAGTCCTCCCGTGAGCATGACTACCAGTACCAGCAGCAGAACGCCCGCAGACGCAGCACCTTCCGACTATCTTGTCCTCATCGTCACCGCACATGCACATTACGCATCGGCCTAGTTTGTCATTTGGGAATCCATCGCACAGAGACCGGTGAACCAAGGCCAGGAGCACCAACATACACCCGCCGCACCCGATACAACTGTCCGCACTGCCCACGCACATTCACACACTGAATGGGACTATTAGGTCACATGCGTCCCAGTGAAAACCTGCAGTAGAGCACCGCCGGCTATACCACAAAACTACATTTCTCCTCATCAGCCTCTGCGCCTCACATAATCACACGCAACACCACAAAAAACCTGCTCTCAGTCGGAATAACTGTTTAAGAGGCAAATATGATCCTCGGCTCCTTCTCCATGTAACTTCTCTGCTGCATGTGTGATCTGAGCTTGAAGATTTCACGGGGCGATAAGAGCCGTGGGTTGGAAGGTTGCCACCTGACAATTACACTCAGACCTCACAGTCAGTCCAATGTGCGTTGTATGGAGTGGTCTGAGAGTCAGGCTGAGATGTGAGCCATTCAACGCCCTGTTGTGTGAAATCCTAGTGCTTGTGTTTGGGGGCAAGATCGTGTACGTAGTGCGCGTAGACGAGGTCAACAGCAGCTGTGCCCACTCCCGCATTAGAAAACTTACCGGCTCAGACGGTGGTCTGATTGTGGGGGTAGGGGAAAGAGTGAGGTCGACGGCTCAGCGCATTTTCATCACTTTAAACAATCTGACGCCCTTGAAAGTATCACGGTGCGCTAAAAGCCGTGGCTTTGAAGGCTGCCAACTGACGGGATAACTCGGACCGCGTGGTCAGACCCAATGTGTGTTTTGTGTGGAGTGGCTGACTGGTGAACTGAGAGTCAGGCTGTAGTGGCTCTTTCTTAGTGTGGTCTTTATGGCACTCCCAGTCCGTGGGATCCGAGCCAGGTGTGGTGGCATGCCAAGGGCGGCTCCGGCCGCGCCAGCCACCTGCGCCCTTTCCCATCTCCGGTCTTCTTGACTCTGTCATGACACCGGGCTCAGGTGGGGTAGGAGGAGAGAGCGTGGTAGCTGCGGTGCAATGTTGCTATCACTTGAAACTAATCCACGCGCAAGTCACTATCCCTGCACCACCATGGTGTGGAGTATATGGTGGCCATCGTCGGTCTACGACGATCGAACTGTCGTGTGTCACAGACAGGGAGGTCATTCAGTCTCATTAGCTCATCTCTAACCTCTTCTGTGACTTTCCTTGAAAGGCAGAGTGGGTTTGGGAGAAAGAGAAAGTTAAGCAGATGCGTCGCAAGCGTGTTAAATTATAAGCACATTCACGCGGGGTCGCCGATGCACTTTTGTGGGAAGTAATGGAGTTCATCGTTTGTGATGATCGAAGTCTCAACCAAGCAAGTTTCACTCCCCCGTCCGACCCCTGCTCCGCATCCTACTGGAACATCCTCCAATTGTTTCACGAGACGACTTGTGCGTCGCAAACAAACAGATGTGTTCCGGTGTCTTTCATGGGCATTTTTCAAAGGCAGGGCTCATTTTTTACATCTTTTTACGATCAGCAGGATGTCAGGTAATGCTCAAGGGTGTTACCGCAGCTTCCATGCCCTCTGGGTGCCCGATGCCTCGTACTTTCATATATTTTGTTTGTTAGCACACGCCCTGTTTGAGGTTCCTCTTGAACGGTCCTCATATCTAGCCACACTGTCAACAAACGCTGCGATAATCGGCTGCGTCAACGCATTCGTTGGGCTGAGGGCTTCGGATTTCTGTTGACTCAGTGTACTGGATGGCGAACGGAAGACAGACCAACACGCTGGAAGTACTGCCTCTTTCATTAGCGGTACACAACCTCTAGAGTCTGATACATTTGCACATCTCAACGAACGGTCCCCTCAAGTTATCACCTGTTTGAGGGGCACCACATCTTGAGCGCTCTGCTAGTGCCGAAAAGTCGCGTCCGCCCATCGACAGTCGAGATCGTCTTGCGGACAACAGTCCCCAGCAGTCGCGGCCTCTTTGAACCCTTCAAAGACCAGTTCAAGACACCCCGCACATAAGGAGCTTAAGGTGTCTGACAGTTAACTCTTACGTCACGTCAATAACCCTGTTACAGCGATCACCTCTTCTCCTTCTGAGTTTACCCTTCTCCCAAATAAGTAGCTGTAGGCGGGAGGAGGGTTAGACGCTTTAATTTCCACGATTTATTCTGAAACCTGTAAACCTGACTCGTGTCCGACTTCAACTGATCCGTTCTGAAATCGCTTGGGATCTTCAGAGAAACACGTTTATATACATTTAACCTTTTAGCGCGGCTCAGACTAGACTGTGACTGGAGCCCACAACTTTTAGAACGTATACTGTGCCTCTTGGAACGCACACTGCACTCTGACTTGTCTTTCCAATCTCCCACCGCGGAGACTGAAATCGCGAATTTTTCATCTTTTTCTTCTTCTAGCAAACCCTATTGCTTCGGACTGCTGTTATACGGAGCCACGGCTGCTGACCGCGAGGAGATTCTCTATTTTTCGGTCGAGGCACCACAGTCCTCCTCGCCGTCCTCCAACTTTCAGCCGCCGCAAATCTTCTCCTCGTTCACACGTCTCTCCAACTCCAGCAGTTCCACCAATCCCAGCTCCTCCTCCTGCGGCGGCGGCGGCGGCAGCGGTGGCGGTCACAACCTCGATCCGCAGGCCTATGCCGGTCGACCTCTCGACTGCAGTGTGGGCCAGCCCGATTTTGCCTCTGGTAGGTCCCGTAAACCTAGCCACATTCTAGACTTGATACAGCCCAGAAGGGATCTCTACAGCGTAAACTTGCCATCTAAGAATTGGAGATAGTCGTGACTCTGGGGGCTGTCAAATGACGGGTTACCTCCATCCTGGGTGTAATGTGTGGAGGTGCCTGCAGGACTGTGAGTCAGGCCTCAGTCCTCCCCTTCTCAGTGCGGCCTTTCTGTTACTTTCTGACATGTGAGCTCCGAACCGTTCTTATGTATGTCTGGTGCATTCTGCGAGGACCGCGTCCTGTGTGTGCCACGTGTAGACGGGATGTTTAGTTTAGTTTAGAGAGAAAGGTGAGAGAGAGAGAGAGAGAGAGAGAGAGCGGTAGATGTTGCACGTGTCAGCTTCCCTATAAAAAAATTCACACGCTGGTCACCGCTACTGGCCCCACCTCGAGGGACAGTTGTGGGTAAAGTCGCTTGCGACAGCCGAACCGTCATATCACATAACTGTTGGAACCTCTTTACCCCTTTTTTGTCTTGCGTGAATTGGGAGTAGTCTCTGCTCTGAAACGCCACTTCCGAGGCTGAGTCCATCGCTGCTGCACTAGGTGGACTCCGCAGCGGTATCTTGGCGCATACACTTGCTTTTAGTTGGGCAGACTTGCGTTACATCTCTTCAGTAACGCTCAAACATCAACAACCCGTGTACGCGTGC
The DNA here is from genome assembly GCA_017591395.1 of Schistocephalus solidus. Classification (NCBI taxonomy): domain Eukaryota; kingdom Metazoa; phylum Platyhelminthes; class Cestoda; order Diphyllobothriidea; family Diphyllobothriidae; genus Schistocephalus; species Schistocephalus solidus. The sequence goes on along the minus strand of WEDG01000465.1, from coordinate 108,448 downwards.
CGCACACAATCTTATCACTAGTTCTACACGCACCAGGATTCATTGTGAAAGAGAGGTGTCGCGAATTTGACATAATTTAAGTCTAAATAGGAGACATTGCAGCCTGACCCCAAGTCCTTGGTGCGATCTAGTTATTCCGTCTGTTTTCAGCCTTCAGAACGCATCGTGAAAGTGTCACAAATGCAGGCACAAATAAAAAACCGACTACCAATCAAGAGCATTAAAGTACCGGATGTTTCGTGGTATGTTCTACTTTCTGGGAACCCAACCTGCCGACCCATATTGGGAACATATGTGGCTTCGTAACTTAACCGGGCATCTTAGATAGACAACGAATGAAAACTGTCTGCTTCTTTAACATTCAATTAAGGACGATTCAGCTGTCGGTCAAACCATTCAAATGGAGATAGGCGTCTCTTTAACATTACCGTTTGACCGATGGTCGTGCTGTGTATACTCCTCTAAATAGGATCGTAAGAGCCGATACATTGAAAGATTCGGTCACATGTTGCGGAAAAATGCATGAAATCCGACGTCTTCATACGCAATACGTCTACCGGACTCGTCAGGGTAGAGCGAATAAACTTCTCTCGTCTAAGTACACCTCGGAAATCAGCATCAATACTATTTCGCCCTCATCCTCCTCCTCCTCCTGCTTCTTCTCCTCCTGGTCGCTTTCCTTTCCCCCACCCCCTTCCACCAAATGCCACTGCAGCAACCCTCTTCGTTTATTAATAGTTCGCTTTTTATATTGGCCACCCGTCCACTGGTATTCCAATTCCTTCTTGCGCTTAAACTGTTGGATACGGGTTAACACTACAGTAGACTTTAAAATCTCTGTCTCCCCTTCTAGGTTTCCTACGACCCAGTGGCTTTAACGACTTCTATCTCTGCTCCAAGTCTCTCACTCCCTCGGGCAGCACGTGCGGCCTCTACAGCACCAACACTCCCTCTGCACTGGAGCTGGCCTACTGGCGCTGGGTAAAGGCGCTGGCCTTCCACTGCAGAAACACCAGCCAGGACTCCGACATTGACGCTGATCCGGATCGTCGACGCTCGGAAATTCGATGTTTCCGCACTCTCGAAGTGAAGGTGAGCTCTCCCGACTGCTGCCTCTGCTGCTGCTTCTTCCACTTCCCCTCTCCCAATCCCATTGTCGAAAGTTCGACTGCCACTTATGCGGCACAAATCGAAAAGCAATATCATATTCCCAGTGAAAGAAGAAAGTTTACTGTGTCTTACCGTGGCGATCTGTCAATGGGCGTTGAGATGTGACAGATGTATTGGGAAGTGTCGCGCGCATATAGGGGATCTTGCTACAAACCTCGATGGTCGCCCGTCCAACAGCGCCTCGATCAAATCCCCAACTGAAAATCTTAGCAACAAGGGCGGAAGAAAAGACGTGCATTGCCGTATCCTAACAGCGTATTTTTCAAGGCAAACAAGGAGCATACAAGTAATTACAAGGTCGGACTACAATTGCACCAATCCGATAGCGTCTTTCAGGGGTTAGCATCTTGACTGGCCTTCTGACTCATCCGACTGGTTGCGTAGAGCTCTAATCCCATCGGCAGCTGGCGCGATATAACTGCGCGCACTTTATGTGGATGGATCGATAGTGCAGCGTGCAAGCGATTCGGTTAGGATGGTTCCTAATAGTACGAACACTACAACGCAACGCGATGCAACAGTTTGTGATTCTAAAGCCACAGGGTCTATGCAGCCGCACCTGAAGGTCCTAAATTAGGACACACTTTCTCTCTGCCTTTTTGCCCGTCTGCGCCATCGCTTTGTCTAATGTGTCTTTATGGATACCAGTATACCCAGTGCATCGTACAAGGGCTGAAAAAAAATAATTCATCGCAAAATGTAACGCAGTCCTGGGTAGGGGAGCAAAACAGGTGGTTAGCTGGGGCCAGTTCGATAATCGTGAATGATGATGTAAAACGTGTGTCCCAGACCGTGGTGTATGCAAGGCAGTGATTTGTGAATCATCTGCTGCGCTCTCTCCTCCCTCAGACACATGAACCATTTGAAAGGACCTAGTCAAGCCAGCCGGAGGCCTGGTCCACGCACGATGGACCAGGTTTTTAACGAAAAGTCGCCCGCTCAGATTCCATCTGAGTAGGAGTGGCATTACGGTCACATTCAAAAGAAGTCGTTGAGCCTCACTTTCATTCCACGGGCTGGTCACCTTGCATATGCTCAGTGTATTGCCTACGAGGACTGAAATACCCAGTCAGTTGGCAGCTATGCCCCATTAGCGCCTTTTCCCTCTCCCATACACCAGTCGACTATTTGAGCCAGTCAGCCGTCTAGTGCTGAGAGTTTGTGCAATGGCTGACGTGAAGGGCAATCTACGCTTAGGTCTGCCACTAACACCTCCCTACACCTTGTGGCATTTGTTATGGGATGCGCGAACCCTGTGCAGTCCAATTCATGGCGTGCCTCAGCCTGATTCCCATTCCGGTCTAGCCCTCTACATTGCGACCTGTATTGGAAGGCCCGATGTTACCAGGCTATGTTAATAGGTGCACACCGATGCACTGGCTTCCGGAGACAAGCAGATTCCGAATAAGTGACAGAGGTCCTTAACAGTCTGGACTCGACTTAGACAAAGAGAGAGAGAAAGAGAGCGAGCTTGTCAACAGATGGGCGTAGGCTGTTACAGCCACTTATAACCCTGATCGAAATCTGGAGCCGAGCAAAGAACAGGCGCGCGCACGCATGCATGAGCCTGATGTTCCACCGACGGAGTCTATTTTATAGGTATTGGAAACTGAAGTTGTAAGGATATGGTATGTAGTCCGGATGGGTTTACTATACAACAATCGCTACTACATTTATTTAAGTAGGCGTTGCTCGCTTAGGCTCCTCCTCGGGTTAGGGTTCCAGGAACTGAAGTTCATCAGTGCCTCTTGGTCATCCGACACTTTGGTTATTTATTAATACAAGAACCACTCCGCTGACCCAGGTACAAGGATGTCGGCTATGTGTCGCTCATTACCTTGCAGTAGACCATTGCTGTTCATGGAGTGCAGTAGGGGATTGCGCGTTAATCAGGCGGACTTTTGCAGCACCTTCTTCGCCCTTTCTTTCCATGCTAAAAATTGCTGACGAGGCTGCATCCCCATGGGGTCTCTACACTTCATTGGAACTTAAATTAGTGATGTCCTTATAAAAACCACATTAGGAGGGAACCGTTTCAGCCTACTCGTTAGTCTTGAGTAGGGGGCTTCTAGCACTGACTGACAGTTTAAAGCGCATGCTATTTATCATGGCGAGAAAATAAGGCACCGAATCGACCACACTCTTGTCCCTCTTTCGTGTATCCTTTCGGAGTCATTTGGCAATAAATCGGCAGCTGTGGCTACTTTGGAGTAAAGTCTCCGTCTAACGCGGGTCCCACTAAGTGTACAGGCGTGTACTCATTCGATCCTACGAACGTATCGTGGAGTACTCTCCACTTCGTTGACGGGTCACAGACCTGGTGCGGTTGTAGGCAGTGGAAGCCATATGGAGACTGCGAATAGAACCTAGCATGTTAACTGGCTTATCTTGTTCCTGGTGGCTAACTACTCCTTTTGGTGGCAGAGGCAACTCCCGTAAGTCTTCATAGTGCCTTTGCGTTGCTTAGGCATGATATTGAAACTGTCTGACGTTAGGCGTTTAGTTTGAATTCTGGAGATGATCTCGTCCTCTGTGCTCAAGTTAACCACTAACGTTCGATACGCCCTTATAAGGCATTACCGTACTGTCGGTGTCTGACCTTCAAAATTCTCAACATTAGCGTAGCACACCGTGCTGCAGTTCCTCACTATTCTTCCAAATCCTCAATGGATAAGTGTGGGGCCTCCCTCGCGAGTAAAGTGGATAATATGAAGAAGTTGACGGATGTCTTAGCCGCATCCTTGTAGATAATGTGATTTTTCGCGGACCTGGTGTTCAAGAAGGAAGTGCTAGCTGATTCGCGACTTCCGGAGGCTTACCAACGCATGAGCTTAGATAATTAGCATCATTAGTGTAATAGTAGTATCTGTAACGGTAGCAGTTGTAGTACTGATATTCGAAGCGATGGTCGAAGTAGTATTAGTAGTAGCAGCAGCAACAGCAGTAGTAGTAGTAGTAGTAGTAACATTAGTTTTAGTTGCAATAGTAATATTAATCTTAGTAATGTTAGTAATAGCAATAGTAGTGGTGTTGGTTGTGGTAGGAGCAGTAGAAGTGATAGTAGTAGTAGTAGTAGTAGTAGTAGTAGCAGCAGCAGCAACAGCAGTAATAGTAGAGAAAGTAGTAGTAATAGTAGTAGGAGTATTGGAAGTGATAGTAGTATTAGTAGTAGTAGTAGTAGCAACAGCAGTAATAGTAGAGAAAGTAGTAGTAATAGTACTAGGAGTATTAGAAGTGATATTAGTAGTAGTAGTAGTTTAAGTAGTAGTGTTAATAGTAGTAGTAGTAGTAGTAGAAGTGATATTAGTAGTTTTATTATAGGCCTTTATCATGGGACGAATTATCCGATGGGAACGTTAAATCATTGAAAATAATCTGAAGATTCCATTGCATTACTAACGCCGCGAGCTACAGCCCGTTATCCCACTATATGATCGCGCAGGCAAAAAAATAGAGGAGTAGAAAAGCGTGCAACCTCAGGTGTCTCCTTGGGGTGTTACTGGTAGCTCATGTATCTTTCTCCTTTTAGCTAACAAATGCGAAGCTCCTCCCCAGACCCTTCTCCGCACGGCCCGAGGGGACTCTGTTTTCAGTCTCAATTGATGGTCTGGATATTGCTCGAGCCTATTCCGGCACTCATGGGCAGGTCATAACCTTCGAGTAAGCTGACTACCCCCTGTCTCGATACCGTTCCGGTTGCCCTCTCTTCTTTTCCCGTTGTCTTGGTGTATACAGTATGCAACTGGGTGCATGCAACGTAATGACAGAAATTGAGGTTACAATTTTGGCCCATTTCACAAGTGATGTCACCTACTTTGTATGCCTTGAAGTAAGCACTCACCGTTATCTTACGATGACAGAAAGGCGCTAAATGCACTTAAACAAGAAAAAGACATAATCCTAAACCAGGTGCACTACTCTCTTTAAAGACGATTCAACATACAAACCCCTGTCTACGGATCCCAGAAATCACCGAACTCGTCCATTGAAAAAACACTGAAACGCCTTATCGGAACGAAATTAATCTCAGGAGTGCAAGGTTAATCTTTAAAGCAGGTAGAGCTCACCATTGCCAAAGTATATGGTCTTCCAAAAATTCACAAAACTGCTACTCCCCTGCTACCGATAGTCTCCTTAATCGGTGTACCCAACTATAAAATATCAAAGTGACTATTTCACCAACTATATCCACTTACAAAGAACTGTGAGTACTCCATTGAAGATTCAAAAGCTTTTCTTGACAAACTAAAAAAAGTCACAGTTACACCTGACGAAATAATGGTTTCATTCGATGTGGTCTCACTCTTCACCTCGATCCCTCTGGATTTAGCAAGACGCTACACCGAAGAATTACTTCAGGCCTACATCGCTGCTGCGCCTGCCGACGCCTTTCTCCAACTACTAGGTCTCTGTCTAGAAACCAACTTTCGCCGGTCAATGCTATCAACAGCGTAAAGGGATCTCCTATGGAGTCGCCTGTATCCGGTTTTGTGACCGAAACCGTAATGCAGAAATTGGAATCGATAACTCTTCCTACAGTTAAAACAAAACTGTGGCTGCACTACGTTTGTCGTCATCAAGAAGAAACACTAAGATATGATCTACAAGAATCTGAACTCCGCATTTCAAGGAATTGAGTTAAAATTCGAAACGGTGGTTGACGGCCAACTCCCATTTCTGAAAAAAAAACAGTTGGGCCAATCCACACATCAATTTCTCGCAAAGAAACATATTCTGAAGCCATCCTACATTTTGAGAGTAACCAGCCCGTCTCTCATAAAAGGAGTTCTGTCTTATAAATCGAGCAAAAACACACGGCTCTGCTAAAGAAAGTTATTAGGCAGAAATTAAATACCGCTTTAAATTATTCTCCAAAAATGAATACCCGCATGACTTCGTGCATAAATGCCTGGAGCGGCAAGAATTCAAAAAGAAAGGTATTTCAAACGACAAGGCCATCCAGGTACCAGAAACAATGTCCTGGCATACGTGAAAAATATATCTGAGCTTGTCGAAAGACAGCTGCGAAAACACCAGATAAAATTACCACACCACCCTACATCTACCTTACGCTAACACAGGCAGAAAAAAACTACCCACAAAAACAAGTGATTGAAATGACCATTTCTGGCTTATTAGCCGTCATCAGCCAGCCATACCCAACTCCGGGTGTTGCAATGTAGAGCCCTCGCAAGACGTGGGAATGGATTCCGAAAGTTCAATCTCGCTTTTTTTCCCCTCCAATACACCAGTCGACGCTCCGAGCACAATTAAACAACTGGTGAAGGTGGTGAGCACTGTATCTGAGTAGACTGAACAGCCTGCCTACGTGTGTCACGCTGGACCAGTCTCCACCTTATGGATCAGACTACATCAAATGGCACCCCTGTTACTCGAGTGGGCAGCGCAGTTTCTGACAAGGGACGTTTCACCCCCCGCCACACATGTGCGGGAAAATTGGATCGCATATGTGCTGTGTTATGGACAGGTACCCAAGTCAAATAGAACCACTTGCATCTTCTTGCAGAACCCAAGGGCTGAGCGGCGCACATGTGATCAAATCACCTTTGCCACCCTTCTTGCATTGTTTAGGTTTTCCTTGCTTTCGACCTCTCGCAATTGCCGAAAGTCTGCTTTCTCAACCACACGGATCCTTTTATCGCCACAGTGACTTAAGGGCCTCCACTTTCTCTTTTCCCCAACAAACCAGAATTCAATGTCGTAGAAGAGCGTGGGTCGTCATAAAAGAGCTTTTCTGCTATCGGGTGCTGCCGCGCGTATTTGCTCAAGACTGTCTCTTTTCACCCGTTTCTTTTACCTTCACAATATCTTACCTTGTTTTGTTGTACGTTGTTTTTCAGAGAGTTTCCGGACGGGTTCAGCACCGTTAGAGTTTCCTGTCGGGAGGAGAAGAAAAAAAGAACAGGCAAGTTAGTGTGTGTGTGTGCGTTTTGTTTTGTCTCTTCTTTTAACGGGTTGCGTTTGCCCCAAAGCAGCGTAAGAGTTCTATTCAAGAGGCGTCCGAGGACTGGTCTCCAGCGAGCGCAGTGTCTGTTGCCGTCTATCGGTACTTCGTCTTGTAGTGGAGTCGCCGTAGTGCCCGCTCCTCACGACCCTTTTGGTTTTCTATGGGTTTGTACTGGTGGACTCGAGCTGGACAACAAACCCTCCCCCACCCTTTACCGTCCCCTGTTATCTCTTCTACTACTGTTCTGAAGTGATTTGCGACCCACTCTCTGTCAATGCTGCTCTTTCTCTCCCTCTCACAGAGGTCCTAGTGACAATCGATTTGCAGGCAGCAGGTGACGGTCCACGCAACTGCGTCCTCCCTGGTGGTCGTGCCGATTCCGCCGATCAGCCTGCTCGCTCCGCAGTGGTCCCCATCTGCAACATCTGTGAAGCTGTCTCGCCGCAGGCTACACTGACCTATCGCAAGCTCTTTGTCCTCCCCTTCCAGTACTACGATCATCTACGCGAGGTAAATTGCGATGAGAGGGAGAGAGAGTCGTTTTGCCTGATTTTATGAAATATATGCATGACAGGGCCCAACTCCTGTGTGGCCCTTTGTGTGCCTAGCGGTAGGGGCATTCTCACCTTTCATAAGCATTTTGCTAGTTGGGCTCCCCGAATGAGAAACATAGCATGTGACCTAGGCAGGTGCCAAGGCACTCGGCGTGGATGGGGGAGCGGTAGTTTCGTCAGACATGCCCTAGTCTCGGTACAGCTACGATAATGTCTGATCTAGCCGGCCTCGATGTGATGTCACGGATCGCACCTCTGCACGTGTGATGATCTCAGACAGCAGATCAACCAATTGTCTTCGCCGGTGATGTAGACGGAATACCGAAGGTCCAAGAACCACTTCCATGTCTCAACCAACTGTGTCGAGCCAGGTTTTGAGTTTACCCCCTTGTCAACGCCTTCAAGCGAGTAACAGTGCCGGATCGAGGGCAGTATTATTGAGAACTTGAGGTGGGCGACGAAAAACGCGCTGAAAACACCTCAGTCGTCTTTCTTCGATGACCTGGGCTATCCTTGCGATTTTGTCGCAGTGAGTGCAGACGGTCTCATTCGAGACAAGGTCGGCGTGTTTCACACGAAAGACGGTCCTCAAGCAGTGAAAATCAAACAAGAAACTTATTCGGTTGAATGTTTCTATAGCCCATTCATTGATGTAGGGAACACCAAACGGAATATGGGTACCTTGCTACTGCTGCTGACCCTTCCGGGAATATTTTTGGTTGGATATAATTGCGTTTTTCCTGTTCGAGTCCGCAATGAGAACTGGTATATCTTTATGTCCTTGTTGCTCAGGTTATTGCCACGCAGTTGGAGACCGAACTCGTCCCGGTTTGCATGTACATGTGGGAAGTTCTCTCCAGTGACCAGAATAACTTCCTCTCCAGCCTTCTACTTGCCACGATTGAATCAAAGACTCACCTGGAGCTGATTGTCAATCTGTTGAAGGCAGAAATTTCTCCAGAGCAGCCAGGTTAGTATGTTTCACTGTCGCTACGACCACCACCGCCACCACCAGCACCACCACCACATACTACTACTACTACTACTACTACTACTGCTAATACTACTGCTACTACTATTGCTAATAGTAATAAGCACCACCGCTACCATAACCCTCATCATCACCACAAAACTCTTGTTAAGACTACACCTATTTACACTATAACTATTGCTGTCATCTTTACCATGAGTACTACTGCGATTATTGGTAGCATTACTATAATATTACGACTGTTACCATTTTTGCTGTTACTGTCTTCACCGCATCAACTTCTATTTTTCGAATCCGTCACTCCAAGACATCTATCGCGTCTTTCAACCCATCGAAAGTACCATGTTATCTGCCTTTTTTCCGACTGCAGGTTGGATGAGTTATATTTAAATTTGGCTTCTAATGACTCCTCTTTCTCTCTCTCTCTCTCTCTCTCTCTCTCTCTCTCTCTCTCTCTCTCTCTCTCTCTCTCTCTCTCTCTCTCTCTCTCTCTCTCTCTCTCTCTCTCTCTCTCTCTCTCTCTCTCTCTCTCTCTCTCTCTCTCTCTCTCTCTCTCTCTCTCTCTCTCTCTCTCTCTCTCTCTCTCTCTCTCTCTCTCTCTCTCTCTCTCTCCTCCCATTTCCACTCTCATCTCGTCGCACCAGCGAGCGCTTTCCGCTCCAATACCCTCGGCCAACAGCTGCTTGATCTCTACATGAACATGGTTTGCTCCGAGTGGCGTCAAAATTGCTTCCGGCGTGTCTTCGAGGAGACCTCCCAGGAAAACTTCGCTAACTTTGCCCTGCAGCACCAGTTGAACCTGACCGCTTCTAGCTCGAGTCTGACAGGTCTTTCGTCAGCCACTGGCGCTGGGACCCTCGTGACCCCCACGGCCTCCTCACGAGCCGCCAAATTCTCCACCAGTCATTCGGCTTCACTCTCTTCTGAAATTGGCTGCGAGAGCTCTTCAAGTTCTGGCGGCGGCGGTGTGTTTGCTGCCTCGCCTTCCTTAGGTGCGTCTGTGTTGTCTACTTAAATGGTTTGAGTAGCACTTTACTATAAACGTTAATTCGAACCGAAATATCGATCGAGAAACATAGGTTCACTACAGTTTAGCCTGAAATGTAACCCTAGGTCTGTGCTGCCATGTCGGGTCTCTGCAGTGTGTGCACACGCCCATCCTGTTGTGGGCTACCAGGTTAATTACATAAGAAGTAGTTAATAAAGCTTTTGTGATTAAGTACATCTCCTCCAGGTGCGGTGTCTGCAAACGTGGACCATTTCATTTGGAGGGATCATTAGTTCCACTTTTTTAACTATTTGCCCACATTTTCACCTCTCACACTTTCTCGGAGTGCCTTCATATTTCATTTCGTGCTATTATTTCGGGTTTGGTTAAACTCATAGGATAATCGGGACAGTTGGTGTATTCTGTGGACGGGATAGACAATCTCGCGGATATAAGCATGTCAGTACTAAGTTCATCCGTTTAAACGCTAAGGATGGTCGCTTATCAAGTTACGGAATGCGCTCGTCCTGTTGCTCAACTTAGAGCCCTCGTAGGAGGTCAAAAAGTGACCAGTAATATATGCGGGGGGATACCGACGAGGTCAAAGGAGACCTGGGAGGACCATCTCCGGCTTGTAAGCCGTCTTCAGTCACACACCCAACCGCAGATTTGGATAACCTGGAATTCGAACCATATCATGACTAGCTGATGAAGACTGACAAGCCATAAATTACCAAGTCAGTGCACCCTGCCTTCGTCGGTGCTCCTACATCACTGCCACTCGTTTTCTGTCTGACGCACTCTTATGACCCGAGACGGGCGTTGAAAATGGAACTTCCGAAGCTAAAACTACAGCAAATAATCTTATTTCATTGTAGCACATGAAAATTTTTAGTAAGGTAATAGAAACTGCCCAATGTGATGCAACCATTTTTACACCTATGCATAGGAAAGACACTTTTTGTGCTGAGCGTGAGCTACTGACCAAAAATGCTTCCACATGATTATCTAAAAATACACGGCATAGTAAACATAATGAGGTACCTTTTCTTCTCTACCAAGGCGTTAGAAGGGATTTCCTGATGTCATTGAAAAGAGTCACCTCACACGAACTGCCACAAATTGGGTGACATTCTCGCATTTTGGCCATAATTCCTAGATTTAGTAGGATCACTTAATCATATGCCAAAGCTCACGACACTTGAATAGTTGTGTACGTGGCGATCTGGATCTTTGGGAAACCTTGATTGTGGTTTCATTTCGTGCACCTTTTTAAGAAGTGATGATCTCTTTGCGTCTACACGTTTTCTCCCTATGGTCTGAGTATAGCTGCTAAATTCTTTTCTCTCGTCTTCTGTCAGGGTGTCCAACACCATAGCGCGTTGACTCACGTGATGCTCTAATTCTTCGATCTTCACACGAGTGCTTTCCAGCTGGTTCTCTGCGTATCTCCTTAGAGTTGCCGTGGTAACATTACGCCACAGCGATCTCCAGTAGTGGTTCGGATACTCGTTTCTTTCATTACAGTTTGCCAGTACTGTCGCCTCCACAAGTCTGGTGTTGAAACGAAGGAACCCATTGAGTGTCCTTAACACCACGGGATCTTTGGACTGCTTTAGAGCAGCGAACACTCCCATCAAAGGATTCAGAAGACTAGTTCGATGAGTATTTATCGAAAGCACGCGTATGCTCACCAAATAGGCTTCTGTATCCTTCGCTGGGAATTTTCGCAACAAACAAGTATATTTCATATTAACATATGCAAATGTTCTCAATGCATTAGGAAATGGCAAAACGTCAAGCTAGCACTATTTTAATCTGTGTAGTTCTGCGCAGGAGTTATTGTCTCAAAAAGTCTTGATCTTATAATCTAAAAATACACGGCATAGTAAACATAATGAGGTACCTTTTATTCTCCACCAAGGCGTTAGAAGGGTTTTCCTGATGTCATTGCAAAGAGTCACCCCACACAAACTGCCACAAATTGGGAGACATTCTCGCATTTTGGCCATAATTCCTAGATTTAGTAGGATCGCTTTATCATATGCCAAAGCTCAGGACCCTTGAGACAGAGTTATAGGAAAACAACCTAGCAGGGAAAGACTCGTTACTCTAAATGAACATCTGATATAACAGAATTGTTCATAGCTTCGTACTTCGTGGCCAAACTCACACTTGGACATTGAGGAAACGTGGTGTCTTTTCAGCTCCTAAGAGTTTTTCTCAAAAAGAGCATTTAAAAGAGAGCGAGAAAAAAAAACACGAGGAAGTGAAATACTCTATAACCCAGTTGGAGGCTCAAAAGGACGGCACCCGAGCAGTTTAAAGGCGATTACTTCCTCACCTTCCCCTTTCCTCCCCTATGTCGATGATTCCACTCTCCTCTCCCCCGCCAAAGCGGTGGTTTGTGATTTTGTCTTATTTTGCGATCACCTTTACGCCACAGCGAAGCTGAACCAAAAAAATCACAAGAACGAACGCATATTCGTGCGTAGAAGACTGTCGGCGTAAATACAAGTTGAAAAATGATTTTGCTTAGAAAGTGTGCATTTACGCTTGGATGCACAACTTATTGTTTTCCTACGCTCGACACTTCTGGCAAAATGCATTTTTGAAAATTCTGAAGAGTGACATGAATTTTAAAAAATATATGTAGTGAACGTAGGGTAGTTTGCTTGTCAAATTTATTTATTTCTTCTGGTCTTAAAGAAAAGGCCTTGTGGTAATCATAAAAATTTCTTGATTTAGTACCTGGCAGTACGTGTCAGCGCAAGAAAAATAGGTCGCATGCATATACGACCAGGTTCTTTCTACAAAACACAATTTTAAAAAGTTTGGAAGAACAAAACATTTTTCGCATACTAACTGCACTTATTTATAAATTCCTCATATGAACATGGCGCGTTTTGATTGGGCTATTTTCACATGTTCATGTCGATCCTAGACAGTCAAAGTTTCACTAAGTAGCTACAGGAACGTATTTGTAATATCACTTATCTTGCTGACCGAAAACGATCGAAAATGTTCGTTATCGTCATTATCACTTGTTTTTGAAAGCTGATGTGGATGCACCTCCTTTGAGTAGTTTAAAAGGGTTTGGAGGAGATCGATGTTGGCACCCAAACGTATATACTTATTATGCCGTTCGACGTTTTCTCGACTGTTGGTTTACGCGCACTGATTTATGTAACTTCTCGTAGGTTTCGTCTTTTAAATTTGCGGTCTTGGCTATGGTAAACTCCACATTTAAACTCAATTTTCTTCGAACATCCCGTAATTATCTGAAGAATTTTGCCTAATAATACAAATTACCAGTTGGAAAATCCATCTGTCTAATTGGTACTGTGAAATACTCCTCTGACGTCACCAAGTTAATTAATTTAAATATGCGCACACGAGGCCAGTGGTGAAACTCTCGTCGGATTCATTCAAAGAATTTCCCAGCTTCAAATGTCAGCATTCTAATGTGACTAAAATAACCTAAAATTCGGTTGCATGACAATTAATCTCACAAAATTACTGAAGTGCTTTTTCCAAATCAGAAACATATTTCCAAATTTCGGCCGAAATATAATGTGATAGAATATCTACTGTTTTTCCGGCAGTATTGACACCAACAAACATGTTTCATTGTAAAATATGCAAATGTTCAGCAAGGGAATGGTAAGGATGGTCGTTGTTCACGTTACGAGAGCCCTCGTAGGCAGTCACAAAGCGACCAGTACTATATGCGTGAGGAATACCGATGAGGTTAAAGGAGACTGGAGAGGACCATCTCCGGCTTGTAAGCATTCATCAGTCACACACCCAACGAGGACATGACTGGCTGATGAGGACTAATAAACCAGAAATGACCATGTCAGTCCACCTTGCCTTCTGCGGTACTCCTGCGTTACTTTCAATCTTTCTCTGTCTGACACTCTCGTGACCCAAGACGGACCATGAGGCTAAAGCCATCTCATGTTAACCGAAGCTCTGAAATGTGATTTTGACTGGTAAATATTACTTAAGTAGGGTTATTACTTATCACGTAACACTATCCCAAGATCTTTCAGTCACTTCAGGATATCGGGTTTTGGATGAGCTACTTTCCATCCGCCTGCAAAACTATACTCGATAATGATTAAGTAGTATGCATTTTCCATTTTATTTTAGGTGCCTCTGTAAATTTCAATATATTTTATGGACAAAATGCTCGAAAACATTCGTTCTTGTACCTATTTGTTAGGTCTTAAGTTTTATTACCAACACAAAGGGTATATTTCGGTTTTAGTCAAATTAAGAGCTGTATATGCAGAATGACATTACAACGCTCTAACTCACTACGCCACGAGCTCGTTGTCTTGTTAGTAGGGATGAGCGCTCACCGATCGGTTACGGGACTCACTCGTCCCGTTATGCCTTGATATTCACTCTCGAGCCCCGCCAGCAGCCGTGGCGGCTGAATGAAAGTACCTACAAAGACAAGGAAGACTGCAATGGTCATTTCAGGCTTATTAAAATTCATCAGGCAGCCATACCCCGTCCTAGGTGTTGCGGCACTCGAGGCTCGAACGGACGACGTGCTGGTTAGAAGTCCAACGTTCTAGTCCACTGTACCACGAACGCGTTTTCTTGGTTGCGGTCGGGAATGTGCATTCTGCCTCGCCGCTATGCGGTTGCTGGCAGGCTCTGGAGTGAGCCTCAAGACACAACGGGATGATTGAGTCCGTGTGTATGTTCCGTGTAAGGAAAATCTTACATTAATGTGCGCTACTAAGAGGAAGTAATATATCGCTTGTAGAATTTTTCAGTGCAGATAGAACAGATAGTATGCTTTACAAGCAGCATTAATAATTGGACAGTTATGATGCTTTACGAATGGACATTTCACGGTCTTAAAAAATCTCACAATTTGAAACTTATTTAAAATCGAAAGTTACCCTTTCTGCAAAGTATACCCTTTTAAGAAGACGTAATTTATCACCAAATGAGTGGAAGAAGCAATATGTTATGCATGTTTTCTATAAAATATATGTGAATTTACAAGGGCGTTTAAAACCAATGTCATACACATATACTACTGAAGTAGTCGTTCTTCTGACCGTTATCATTGATTTTCGATGTCCTACTAAATTGAAATGTATTTTACAAAAAGCATGAAGAAAAGCATTCTTTCTCGTACACATTTGGGAGGAAGTAACATCTTCTTTAAATTTTATACTTAAATCAAGGGAATTTTCATGTTTTAAAAGAGTTATTTTAATAAACTAGCTCTGAAACCAATCAGCATTAGCACTTAAAGTTAGGGTTTCCAAACTGCGTGTTTTGTACTTTCTGTGCAAGGAAAATCATTCATTTGTTTACGTTACGAAGAAGACATCAAGGACAAAGTTGTATACTTCATGAGCAGCGTCAATATACGGAGGATACGGTGCTTTATGGAAAAATATCTCACGGTCTAAAAAATCGCATCGTTACAACCATTTTCTAATTCAGCAGATGTATTTTCTTCAAACATAAACTTTAAAGAAAATGTGATTTGATAGTAAATCAGTACGAGAAAAAAAGGTTTTTAATCAGTTTTCTATAAACTATGTTTTTTATTTTATAAGGATATTTAAAATCAGGGGAACACGTAAGTAGTCATTTTGTACCGAATGTTGTTTTTGCAGGCCGGCATAAAGAATCGCGTTAAAAACCAGGCATCCTGTGGTGGCTGAAATATCTTGGGGTATGCTTCACGATAAGTAACGTTACAACACCACCTAGGTAATCCTTTCCACTCGCAAAAACGTTCTGGCATTTCGTTGAAAATTTATTATTATAGCTAGCTACTGTAGCATTACAACAATTATAAGTGAAGGCCATCAGCATTTAATATTCTTTCAAGAGACCAGAGTTATCCCCTCGGCTAGCTGTCGCTGTTCAGCTCCTTGTGGTTATTCGGCACCGGTCGTCCTCGGAGCCTTTTATCCCACTAGTGGCGATATTGAGCGCTACATTGGAGTCTGTCTGCTGCTGCGTGTCATAGATTCGGCATAGCCCTACCGCAGCACGCCGTGAGCCACGGATACCTCCGTTTACGTTGTAGTGCACTCTGCGTACTGTCCCATTCATAGTAAAACCTATTCATTGTAATATTGAACTCCTACCTTACCCGATCTAAGCGTACAAGACGATGAGCCCGTGGCTCAATGCTTAGAACGTTCGACTTCTGATCACCAGGTCGCGGGTTCGAGCCTCTCTGGTGGTGCAGCACAACCTGAGGTTGGGTATGACTGACTGATGAAGGCTAATAAGTCCGAAATGACCATTCCAGTCTCCCTGGTCTTTGTTGGAAAGGTAATTCTGCCTATATCACTAACCGCTGTGCGGCTGCTGACGGGGCTCCATAGTGAGCACCAAGACGGAACGGGACGAGTCAGTCCCGTTAGCCATTGATGAGCGTTCATCAACGAATATCTTACCTTTACACACAGGATTCTTATTTATTAAACAGCTCTCACTGCATTCACACCCCTCTCTTCCCTCCGCCCTCTAGACCCTCCCCGACAGTCGGCTGTCGGAAGCATTTACTCCACCGAGACATCGTCTGTTTCTCATCAGTCCTCACAGTCCTGTGCTTCTACCTCATCAGCGCCTCAGATTCGCGTTGAATGGTATCGGAACATTATCAAACTGCTGATAGAGGATATGCTAAAGTATGCTCCGGCCTTTCCTCTACAACTTCGCTGGATCTACGCAGAGATACAGGTGGGTCTTCATATTTTTCATCTTTAATAATTGTATCGCCTAATTATGCCGCACTCGTTACTACCACAGTTGGAGCAAAGTCTGCTGAGAGTGGTGGTGGCTGTCGGTGTCTAAAACTGCTATGCAGGTTTCCAGGCAGAATAAAATCACCGACTAAGCTAAGAAGGACTTAAACGGCCATTTCTGCTTTTGTAGACGTCACTAGCCAGCATTATCGAGCTCCGGGTTTCACTCTCCTCCCCCCCACACCTGTTGGTTATGAGTCTAATGCCCTGAACTCTGAGCCACTAGTTTTATCGGTTGTGATCGGGTATTCTAGCAATGGTAAATTGGCGCTTAACGATCGCGCCTGTAATACCAGCCGCCGGGCGGCTGTTGGCGGGGCTCGAGAGTTAACCCTAAGGTTCAACGGAACGAATATGTCCTGTAACGTGATCGTTGAGCGCCCATATAACACAGATTCCTCTTCTGTCCACACAAATCGCATGATAGTTGTTTAGGCTAAGAACGGTATCTGACCGATCCAGTTACTTATGCGAATGTGATGGTGCACTCTATAGTGATTCTCCCATGCGGTCGAAGGTTTCAGAGGTTATCGTTAATAGGACTGCTACTGAACTGGCCCTTTTAGCTTATTGGTCGTCGTCAGGCCGCCTTACGCGATCCCAAGTCATCCAGAGCCGAGTTTCGGATTTGCAATCTGTGGTTATTGTTGTTTAGTCCAACGCTCTACTACTGAGTCGCAGGTCTGTTTTCCTCCCGGTTGCGTTTACTGCGACCCATTTTAGTAGTGATGCCCGATTAAATACCTGTAGGGATTCGAGGACTACCTAAGACATCCAAAGTTACTCCCAGGTTGTCATCTCCAAATGTTTAAGGTGTGGAGAAATTTTGTGAAGTGCGACTTTGAGCGCATTTCAGGTTTTGCGGCTCCCCCACGAGTATGTCATTGTTATTAATCTGTAGAATTTAATCGATTGCTTTCTCGCCTTAATGGTAGGCGAAGTTGCCCTGACATCGACTAACAAGTCGGAACTTGTCATCCAGGCCTTCCCTGTCGTTGTTGGTTCCCCCATCTCAGCACAAATCACCAATCAGGCCACGGCACGTCCTGTTCAACCGTTGTGCTCTATCTGGAGCCTCACAGGTAATTACCCAGCAGCTAGTAGGGTATGCAGAACGAAATTACCGACATTGAAAACGGACCTACAGGAAAACTATCCTGTGGCTCAGCGAATGTCTTTGATGTTGGGTTCGAGTGAGAATTCGGAACGTCAGGCCAATAAACTTCTTCTTCCAGCGATCGCATCTTCTCCTTCTGTGTCTAGAGTATTGGACTTCTAATTAACTGAACGGGCTGCGCGGACCTCAGGGATTACAAACCTGGCAGGGAATTTGGACTCCGTTATTATATTATCCTTTGCTTTATGCATATTTTGCCTCCTAGCAATGTCCACTCCTTCAGTCGACAAACACCGTCCTCTGCAACCTCGTCTTCCTTCGAGGGCTTTGTCCATCGTTGTCAATGCGGTCGGATGGATCATTGGCTCAGGACACTCGTGTAAGTGTGTGCCCTACGTGGCTGTTGAAGTCCCGTCCCCAAACTGATGTTCAGTCTTCCTTGAGTTTTTAAATTTGGTCCGCATAAGAACAACTAGTTAAGTGGTAACTTGCTTTTGAAAGTTTTACCGAGAGGCATGCGCAGCATTTTTTGACGGTTTCTATTGTAAACATCTTTAAGATGCTCACTCTAGAGGAAGAATGACATTAACGACAAAGACTAGGGAGACTGGAATGGTCATTTCTGGTTTATCAGCCGTCATCAGCCAGCCATACCTAACCCCAGGTGGTGTTGTAAACGCTCGGTGAGCTCTTATCTACATTACTCATACTATAATTGATACAATTCGCTGTCTCCAGGTTCATCACTTCCGTTTGTTTTATCCGTGAACGCTCACCGATCACTAGGGGAACTCACTCATCCCGCTCTGCCTTGGGGCTCCCTCTCGAATACCGCCAGCAGCCGCAAAATTGCTAGCAGTTGTAAAGGCAGGCGAACAATGCCGACAAGGACAAGGGAGACTGAATTGGTCATATTGGGGTTGGATGTGACTGGCTGATGACGAATGCTCGGCCAGAAATGGCCGTTCCAGTCTCCCTTGTCTTGTTTGTTAACCTTGCTTATCAGCCAATAGTACTAACCGTTGAACGCCTGCTGGCTAGGTTCGAGCGTGTGCCCCAAGCAGAACGGGACGAGTGAGTCCCGTGACCAACCAGTAAGTTTTTTACCTGCTCTGTTGACGTACTCGTCTGTGTTTTTGTTTCTCTGGCGGGGTTAGGTGGTTGATTGGTCCGCCTATCGGAATTTTGTCAACAACCAGAAGGGGCAACCTCATTAAAGGTGAGTTTTCACCCACGATGGATCAAGCTTGCACTGGAATTCTATACGGAGTCCAGTGCCCTTTGAAACAAACCCGCCTTCACCTCGACCCCTCCAGCAGGGCGCAGTGAATTCCGTTCGAATCTCTGGTTCGGAGTACCCCATCCAACATTTTTTCGCGTCACTATCGGTGCTAAGGAAGGTTTATATAACCCTCTGAACAGTTCATCCGAATAGGAACCGCCCGCTTTATGGGTGCAAAGCGGCCAAACTTTTAATATCTTCCAAGTTTCGCGACCGATCCCCACCGCTATGCACTGAGCAATGTACGCCTCCGCTGTCAGTGGCCACACACGATGATTACTTTCCTGTCTAGAGAAATGTACTGTCGTGTGTGTGTGAGAAAAAAATTGAAAGGCTTTCAAAGAATGTAAACCTGTGTTGAGATGTGTTCGCAAGTGCCCGCTTTGTCGCCCTTGTTCATCTCCTCAGATATGACAATATTCGATCGTCAAGTTCGACTGTGTCCACCGTATGCTTCACAACAGACTGAAAGCAAGCGCGGTGACTTACGCGTGAATTAGTTTTAAGTGTTAGTAGACTTGCACTGCATCTACCGCTCTCTCTTTTCCCCCACCCGCCCGTGCCCAGTGTCAAGAGAGAGTCAAGAAGACCAGAGGCGGGAGAGGACGCAGGTGGTTGTTGCGACAAAATCCGCGCCTAATCGCACCAACTCTGTTTTTGGACGAGTAACGCGTACGTCAACTCGAAATCCACACCACAATTGGTTTTTTTTTACTACGGTACTATTAATAAATAAAATAATAAAGAATAAACCAGATGCAAACCTCAACGGTAGATACCCATAGTCAAAATAAAGGAGTCGGCCAAATTTCACAGCCGACTCTAGACGAAAAAAAGACGCGTGTTCGCCAGCGTCTGTCACACGCGTGTGCAAGAACAATGCAACAATACGGGTGACTCGAAGTTTCAAGGTTAAAGTCGATGGGAATAAACAAAGGAGTTCAGTTCAAGCGAACAGGGAAACACAAAGAAGGTAGGGAAAAACGTGCATGCAGGTCAGATGGAATTTCACAGGAGATAGATATAGAGAATTTTCAAACTTGTTTGGCAGAAGATAACAACCACGTTCCCTGATCTACAAAAAACACTTGACCAGAATTTTAAGACAATAACAACCTACACTTGGCCAGGACTCGCTTACATGATAATTAGTGTGGCACAGATCTCACATGTAGCTGCGAACCCTCGAGAAAAGCAGCCGAAAAACACATTTCACTTACGTGAGAGGGACCGGTGTTCACGAGCCTCCACGCGATAGGTTCGCAAGTGATCGGCCAGGTGAAGGTGCGTTGGCAGTGAGGACAGGATGTGCGGAGTCGGTCGGGTTGTGCTGCCGATATTGGTGGTCTCGCTTGCGGGAGAGAGCGGGGAGAGCAAGACGTTTTAGGTGTGTCGCCATCGAGGTGAATTCCAATTGCATGTGGCTCAGATATACTTAAGAGAAAACCGTTGGAAGATCGACGTGCACTTAATCCAGCTACGTAAAATGGTCCTGTCGTCGGTAGTTAAACTTTTAGGTTTATTGATTCAAACTAGGTTCGCCATGTCCTCTTGTCTGCAACAATTTTCCCACACTGAAGCGCCCTCTTATCTTCGCTCCCAACCTCTTCCATTTTAGGCCGACTGTTTGAAGACCGTCGCCAAGACTCTCATTACCCTAACGAGTCAAAAGCCACTGGATAGTATCCTTCCACCGGACTTATTCAAATCCTACCGAGCGTTGCTGTGCGAAAAATTCGCCGCTCATGTAACGGTAAGATCTTGCTTGCTCTCCTACTCCACGTGTCAGTATGCTCTCACAGTAGATCAACCTCGCCATTGTGACTCCAGTATTCTTTTAGTCGTCTAAGTAACGATTGGTTGCTTGTACGTTGATGGGCTGTCGGCTTTTTATATGTAGTGATTGTTAGCCGAGACATGTCCAAGTGCGGCTTTGCGAGTTTGTGTCATTTTGTCCGCCTGACATCTGCAACGAGGCAGAGAAGGTGGCCAGCTGTCGAGATAACTGGGTCCACCCGTTTGAGGTCTGTAGCTGCTGCCCCCCGTGCCCCTTTCTAGGCTGTCCGTTTTCTCGGTAGACGGCCGTGTCAATCATGCTAATCTCTAGACGCCCCGCTAACACATTACCAACCCTCAGGCTTGACCTGAGCTGAGTCATGATTGTACTCACACCAGGCTACCTTCCGCACGTCGGTCGGTGTAGTTTTTCCCCTTCGATCCCTTGTCATTATATAGCCCCTGATACAATCGATCACGTGCCCTACATTCAACCTTTCGCTTCCTCATGCTGACACAGACATGTGACAAACGCGTAACCAACACACCGCTACTCACGCGCTAGCAAACGAATGCTTTGTTCTGCCATAGCGAATAAATTGCTCCTTATATCCTCCTGACTTATCCTGTAGACGGAACAAACTTAATGTGTGTGGTTATAGTCGATCTCACATCCTTGGCCGCAAAAAGTCCAGAATGCAGTGAGTTTTCTTTATATGATCTGTAACTTCTAGCGTCTAAACAGAGTTTGTACTCAGAGCACCGCAATCATCACGACCAGTTCCCTTTTGTCGGAGAAGGGAAAAGACCCCCTGTAGATGTCATCTATTCTGTACAGAACTAACGAAGGAGATACACTCACTGGAACAAGAGCTTTATTGGCCTGACGTTTCGGATTCTCTCTCGAACCCATCATCAGAGACAGCCGCACAGGCACGAGGGGCGCAGTATTTATAGGGCGTGGTCGCCAGGCCATCACACGTCTACTATATTTGGCGGGGTGTACGGGTACTAGTTAGGGGTAGCACTACACAGATAGCATTTGGTCGCTCCATTTGTCTCGTACAGGTGGTGAATGCTCCTGTGGCCGCCTCTAACTGGTACCCAACTCTCACCTGTGGCTCCTCGAAGTTGGGTTCTTCCCAGCGGCCACACCCCGGGCAACCGTCACGACCGGCGGGCTAAACCAGGTGAGGGTCTCCGGTGTTGTGTGTGCCTCCACACCCGGTATGCCTGACTCCCGAACTTCCCACCTCCCCCTCTCAAAAAGTCCTACGGTGGGGGCGACAGCAACCCCGTAGGCGGCCCAGACTAACTCGGGTCGTTCTTCCACTAAAACAAAACCGTGACCCATAGTGGAGTTCGGCAGCCGTCTGGGATGTCCGAGCAGCCCTATTTAGGGATAGCACTGCTTGCCTCCTCGCGGAGGAAGGGGCTGAAAATGTGCCCTAAAAAAATGCTGGTTCTCACGTCTTCTGCAGCCGGCCGCGGCTCGCAGATCGCAAACTACGCGGTCGTAAAACTCAAACAAAACAACAATACCCCCGTCCCCATCCCCTCGCCATACTCTCCAGGCTGCTCGGGTGAGTCCACTCACACTAGCAGCCTGGAATGTTCGTTCCCTTTTAGACAATCCTAAGAGCAACCGGCCGGAACGGAGGACGGCGCTAGTCGCTCGGGAACTGGTGCGCTACAAGGTGGACATTGCTGCTCTCAGCGAGACCCGATTCTCTGAACAGGGTCAGCTGGAGGAGGTGGGGGCCGGCTACCTTTTCTTCTGGAGCGGCCGGCCAAAGGCAGAGCGACGCGACGCTGGTGTTGCCTTTGCCATTCGTAACGACATCGTGGGACGTCTGCCCTGTCTGCCGCAGGGTATCAATGATCGCCTGATGAGCCTCCGCCTGCCTCTTCGGGGAGACCAGTTCGCCACCATCATCAGCGCCTACGCTCCCCAATGACGAGCTCTGATGCGGCGAAGGACAAATTCTACGAGGACCTGCACGCCTTGCTGGCGACTGTGCCGAAAGAGGACAAGTTAATTGTCCTTGGTGATTTCAATGCCCGCGTCGGGACGGACCACGCTGCCTGGCAGGGAGTGCTGGGTCCCCACGGTCTCGGTAGCTGTAACGATAATGGCCTCCTTCTTCTGCGCACGTGTGCGGAACACCGTCTCCCTGCTGACCAACACCTTCTTCCGCCTTCCGACGCGGGAGAAGGCCACGTGGATGCACCCTCGGTCGCGGCGCTGGCATCTGCTGGACTATGTTCTCGTCCGGAGGCGAGATCGACAGGACGTGCTGGTAACCAAGGCGATCCGCGATGCCGATGGTTGGACAGATCACCGCCTTGTCATCTCCCAGATGAGGCTCCGACTGCAACCCCGACGAAGGCCCCAAGGTAAGAGGCCGCCATGTAAGTTAAATACTCTTTTATTTGAATTTGCCTGCTCACTGTTTTGATTTCAGCAACCAAATAACCGAGAAACTGGAGGACCTGCATGCTCCAGATGATAACGCTACCGTGGAGACACGATGGTGTCAACTGCGAAATGTCATCCAGTCCACCGCCCTCGATGTACTCGGACGCGCACACCGTCGACACCAGGACTGGTTTGACGACAATGACGCCGACATCAGCAACTTACTCGCGGAGAAGAATAGACTACACAAAGCCTACATGGACCTTCGAACTGACGCCACCAAAGCAGCCTTCTTCAGATGCAGGCGCCTTGTACAACAACGGCTGCGGGAGATGCAGGATGCCTGGATGATCCGAAAGGCTGAGGAAATCCAGGGGTATGCGGACCGCAATGAAATGAAAAAAACTTTTTCAAAGCCATCAAAGCCATCTACGGCCCGTGTATCAAGGGGTCCGCACCGCTGCTCAGCTCTGACGGCACAACACTGCTGACAGAGAAATCGCAAATTCTGAAGCGCTGGGCCGAGCACTTCAAAAATGTCCTTAACTGTTCATCAGCCATCTCCGATGCCGCCATTGACCGGCTCCCTCAAGTGGACACGAACAATGACCTGGATCTGCCGCCTTCCCTACCAGAAACCATCCGGGCCGTGCAGCAGATTTCCAGCGGTAAAGCACCGGGATCTGACGCAATCCCACCGGAAGTATACAAGCACGGTGGGCCCCGGCTGATGGCAGAACTCACAACACTCTTCCAGGAGATGTGGCACCAAGGACAAGTTCCTCAGGATTTCAAAGACGCGACCATCGTCCATCTCTACAAACGGAAGGGGAACCGGCAACTCTGTGATAATCACAGAGGCATCTCGTTGCTCAACATCGCGGGGAAGATCTTCGCCCGTATCCTTCTCAATCGTCTTAACGGTCACCTAGAGCAGGGCCTGCTTCCGGAAAGCCAATGTGGCTTCCGCCGACACCGCGGAACAACCGATATGATCTTTGCCGCCCGCCAGCTACAAGAGAAGTGTCAGGAGATGCGAACTCACCTATACACTACCTTCGTGGATCTAACGAAAGCCTTTGACACGGTGAATCGTGACGGACTGTGGAAAGTCATGCAGAAATTTGGCTGTCCTAAGCGGTTTACGCACGTGGTGCGTCAGCTTCATGACAGGATGACGGCGCGCGTCACTGACAACGGGACTGTATCCGAAGCATTCGCAGTGACCAACGGAGTGAAGCAGGGCTGCGTACTGGCCCCCACCCTCTTCAGTCTCATGTTCTCTGCTATGCTGATGGACGCCTACCGCGATGAGCAGCCTGGGATCCGCATCGCCTACAGAACTGATGGGCGCCTTGTCAACAGTCGGCGCATGCCGGCTTCAACGCGTGTTTCTACGACTACAGTCCATGACTTGCTCTTCGCGGACGACTGCGCCCTTAACACCGTGACAGAGGAGGACATGCAAAGGAGCATGGACCTCTTCGCCGGAGGCTGCGCCGATTTTGGATTAACAATCAGTACAGCCAAAACGGTTGTCATGCACCAGCCGCCACCCAGCGCGGAATACAATGCTCCTCGAATCTATGTCAACGGTGCTCTACTCAAAAACGTGGAAACCTTCGCTTATCTAGGAAGCACGATGTCGCGCAACACGAGAATCGATGACGAGGTTGCCCAACGGATCTCCAAAGCTAGTCAGGCTTTCGGCCGGCTGCAGTCCTCCGTGTGGAATCGCCACGGTATTCACCTGAACACCAAACTGAAGATGTACAAGGCCGTCGTCTTGTCGACACTCCTTTACGGAGCGGAAACCTGGACCGTCTACTCGAACCAAGCCAGGAAGCTGAATCACTTTCATCTCAGCTGCCTCCGCAGAATACTGAAGCTGAGATGGCAAGACAGGATCCCGGACACGGAAGTCCTGGAGCGGGACCGGAATCCTCAGCATCCATGCCATGCTGAGGCAAGTGCAACTGCGATGGAGCGGCCACCTGGTAAGAATGGACGACGAGCGACTACCCAAACGACTTTTCTACGGTGATGTCGCTACGGGTTCTCGCAGGCAGGGAGGTCAAAAAAACGACGCTACAAGGACACTTTGAAGACATCGCTGAAGCAACTGCAAATCAACTCTGCGACCTGGGGAGGACCTCGCCCAGGATAGACCGGCATGGAGAAGATCAGTGAAGACTGGTTCAGCGATCTATGAGGCCAACCGGATCGCCGCTGCCAAGGCCAAAAGAGCGGCACGAAAGTCACCAGCGCCCCGGACCAACACCGCCAATGCCCAGGCCCTGCCAACGTGCCCGCGCTGTCAACGCATCTTCCGCGCGCGAATCGGCCTGGTTGGACATCTTCGGACGCAATGCACAAACAATCCGACAATTCCAATTTCTACGTCAAATTCTGCCAACCCTCCTTCTGACTCCCCCTACCCCTCACTCCTGTCATCAATTCCATTGCTCCCACCATCACAGAGACCACATCCATCTACTCATCGCCTGTTACCCCCTACCACCGCAACCACCACCGCCTTCACTACCACCACCACCACCATCAGCGATGGGGAATCTCCTAAGCTGTACTCAATGCGACCGCACATTCACCTCACGAATCGGCCTGGTCGGTCACTTGCGAATACATCGTACAGAGACCGGTGAGCCAGTGCCTGGAGCACCATCACACAGCAGAGATCGTCGCCTCCACTGCCCTCACTGTCCTCGCGCATTCACTCATCGCATGGGCCTATTCGGTCACATGCGCATCCATAACAGCGGAATTAACCACAATGCCGACAACACCGATACACCATGCACACCCTCCGCTCCTGCCATTCTTAGAGCCCCTGCCACCCCCCACTACCAGCAATGACATCCTCCCAGCCTCTACCGATTTCTCCTGCCCACACTGCACCCGCAAACTTCAACTCACGCATCGGCCTGGTCGGTCACCTGCGAATCCATCGCATGGAGGCTGGTGAACCAGTGCCTGGGGCTCCGACATACAGTCGACGTGCCCGCCTTCACTGCCCTCACTGCTTTCGCACATTTACACACCGCATGGGCCTATTAGGACACATGCGCCTCCATGACAACCTCCGGTAAACCACCGTAGGCTAAGCTACATCAGCGCACACTACCTACACCAATGCATCGACAACACTCTCACAATCACCATTTACCACAGTATATCACGGTTTCCTAGAAACCGTGGCTGGGAAGTCTGCCAATCTGACGCTTCCACCAGACCACGCCGTCGGCTCAGTGTATGTGCTGTGTGTGTCGAGTGGCTGACCAGTGAACTGGGAGTCAGACGGCGATGGCTGCTCCATATCCCCTGAGTTTGTGAATCCTGGTGTGTGCGTTATGGGGCCAGGTCGTGCTGTGGCGCGCGAAGACGGGTACGCCGATCCGTCAGCCAATGCGCCCACTCCCACATCAGGCAACTGACTGGCTCGGACAGTGGTCTGATTGTGGGGGTGGGGGAGAGTGAGGTCGAGAGCTCAGCGTATTTTCCTCACTATAAACAATCTGACGCGCTTGAAACTATCACGGTGCGCTAAAAGCCGTGGCTTGGAAGGTTGCCAACTGACGGGATAACTCGGACCGCGTGGTCAGCCCAATGTGTGTTTTGTGTGGAGTGGCTGACTGGCGGACTGGAGAGTCAGGTTGCAATGGCTCCTTCTTAATGTGGCCTTTATGGCACTCCCCACCCGTGGGATCCGAGCCAGGTGTGGTGGCACGCCCAGGGCGGCTTAGGCCGCGCCAGCCACCTGCGCCCTCTCCCATCTCCGGTCTTCTTGACTCTGTCTTGACACCGGACTCAGGTGGGGGAGGAGGAGAGAGTGCGGTAGCTGCAGCGCAAGGCTACTATCACTTAAAACTAATTCACGCGCAAGTCACCGTCCCTGCACCACCTGGTGTGGAGCATACGGTGGACCTCGTCGAAATCGACGGTCGAACTGCCATCCACCATGAATGATATCCCCTCAGCCTCTACCGATTTCTCCTGCCCATAGTGCGCCCGCAAATTCAACTCACGCATTGGCCTGGTCGGTCATCTTCGAATCCATCTCACGGAAGCTGGTGAACCAGTGCCTGGTGCTCCTACATACATTCGATGCGCCCGCCTTCACTGCCCTCACTGCTCCCGCACATTTACACACCGCATGGGCCTATTAGGACACATGCGCCTCCACGATAACCTGCGGTAAACCACCGGAGGCTAAGACACATCAGCGCACACCATCTACACTAATTCATAGACAATATCCTCACAATAATCGTAATGTTCCTGATAAAAGCACGGTTTCCTAAAAACCGTGGCTTGGAAGGCTGCCAATCTGACGCTTCCACCAGATCACGCCGTTGGCCCAGTGTATGTGCTGTGTGTGTCGAGTGGCTGACCAGTGGACTGGGGAGTCAGACGGCGATGGCTCCTCCATATCCCCTGATTTAGTGAATCCTGGTGTGTGCATTATGGGGCCAGGTCGTGCTGTGGCGCGCGAAGACGGGTACGCCGACCCGTCAGCCAATGCGCCCACTCCCACATCAGACAACTGACCTGCTCGGGAACTGGCGACAGCTCATCGCATTTTCCCTCACTATAATCAATCTGACGCGCTTGGAAACTATCACGGTGCGCTAAAAGTCGTGGTTTGGAAGTTTGCCAACTGACGGGATAATTCGGTCAGCGTGGTCAGCCCAGTGTGTGTTTTTTGTGTGGAGTGGCTGACTGGCGGACTGTGAGTCGGGCTGCAATGGCCCATTCTTAATGTGGCCTATATGCACTCTCACTTTGTGGGATCCGAGCCAGTTGTGGTGGTACGCCCAGGGCCGCTCCGGCTGCTCCAGCCACCTGCGCCCTCTCCAGCCTCCGGTCTTTTGACTCTGGGATGGCACCGGGCTCAGGTGGGGGAGGATGAGAGAGTGCGGTAGAGGCAGCGCAAGTCTACTATCCCTTTAAAACTAAATAACGCGCAGGTCACCGTTGCTGCACCACCCCTTCCTGTAGCATACGGTGGATATCTTCGGATTACGACGGTTGAACTTTCGGGTGGGATCAGAAAGTGTTGATTGTTGCACAGCTGAGGTGCGCGTTGGGTATCGTTCAGCGGTAGAGAACTCGATATAAAATAGAGGCTTTGGTGGTTTTATCCGTGAGAAAACACAGGCCTCCAGTCCACGTAAATATCTTTATCGCCCCTATATTGGTAGTTCTTTACCTGCATAGCCTGCTGGGTGTCATACGGTTGAAAGCGAGGACTCTGGGTGGAACCCCAGGGAGCAGGGGAAAAACACGCTTTGTAATTTGGTCGGGGATTTCCCTTCCATGGTAGTTAATAGTCATGATCACAAACAACGGGTCCGTGACTCCGTGGCACAATATCGGGCAATTTAACACACATTGAGCAAAGAGTCCGGGTTCGAATCCATTGTGGTCCAAGAATGGGGTTAGCAATGTTTGGCTGACAACGGCCAAGAAGCCGGAAATGCCTTTCCCAGTCTCCTTGCCAACCGGTGTGCGACTGCTTCGACACCTCAAGATTTCACCTGAAGGCACAGCAGCAATGACACGGTCTGCTACCTCGTCGTCGAATTTCCTTCCCATGATACCTTTAAGATAAGTTCTAATTATCAGCCAAAGCAACTGTTTGGGTCGAGTATTCAGGAATTACTCGTCACAGAAATATTCACAGTATCCAGTAATTGTGGTTTCCTTCTTATCTGGAAGTCCATCTTTCACAGCATTTTGATCAGACCGAGTCGTTCTGGGCAAAAACCTATGTGGGGATCTTGACAGGATATTTTAGGTTGTAATTTATCAGCACTCCGTGGGATCCGAGCCAGGTGTGGTGGCACGCCCAGGGGCGGCTTAGGCCGCGCCAGCCACCTGCGCCCTCTCCCATCTCCGGTCTTCTTGACTCTGTCTTGACACCGGACTCAGGTGGGGGAGGAGGAGAGAGTGCGGTAGCTGCAGCGCAAGGCTACTATCACTTTAAACTAATTCACGCGCAAGTCACCGTCCCTGCACCACCTGGTGTGGAGCATACGGTGGACCTCGTCGAAATCGACGGTCGAACTGCCATAACTATATTTGGCAGTCTTCGTGGTCTTCTCCGGGGGGCGTGATTGATGTGATACATGCTCGTCGGCCCAGGCTCGAGTCGTTAATGACCGCGATTTAATCACTGTTGTCGGTCATTGGCGTAACGATTACTCGGCCATTTGGTTCGCTGTCATCCGCACCCCCACCCCCCGCGTGGCTGGTACTTTTCCCCAGGCAAAATCGCAATACAGCATATGGAGACAGAAGATCACTGCGCTTGTTACTTGAATGCGGGCTGGAAAACCATGCTCATGGCTCGCGCGGTTGTCACCTCTGGCCATAATTTCGGACTCGTGAAATTGTACAGAAACTCGGTGTTGGTTTGAGACCCCAGCACGCGGCAAACTCAGAGCCTGCGCGCACGTCTGCCGCTAGGATGACGTGGGTGCGGGTAAATAAATGTAATTTGAGAGTTAGACCGTGTCCACTTAATAAGTTGTTGAGTGGGTGATGGTGGAGTCTGTGGGCGTCTGTGATTGGCTATCCCTGAGGCTGTATGTGTTCATTGCCTGGAAGGTCGAGAATTGTGATCGCATGGCTTCTAGCGCGGCGTGGGCGCCAGAAATGGAAGATGCCACAAAGTTAACCCTCACCCCTGTGATCTCCGAGTAAGCTAGGATCTCGAATTTGTGATCAATCCACAGGCAATGGCTTGAGGTCAAGTCAGCCAGTGTTCCTGACCGAATCTTGAAGCCTGTTGGATATTTTAAATTGTGAAAATTCCCTGGAAGTGGTCAGAAGGAGTGAGGTTGGTGAGGTGAAAGCCGTCCATGCTCCAGTCTACTGTACGTGCAGGTCACCGTTGAGAGAGCGAGCTTCGCAATGGTTTTTCGCCTGACAGGCGTGACACGGTTTTAACGCGACTAAGTCGGTTTGAGATACAAATTGCGTCCGACACGGTAACGAGTTGCAAGAAGCGCCTCTTTCTGTGTCATCTCTTGCCCTCTGACTTCGTTTACTTCCTCACATTTTTCCTCTGCTGCTCTGTCTGTCACGGTGCGGCCCCTGATGAAATGACGACGCGACCATGCGCCGTACCAACTACAGAAAATTAGCGTGCGCTGCAGTATCGAGCACGCGTGTGGCAGATCGAAAAATCGACATTTTTTCCCGCAAAGGATTCTCGCGCATGAAACGGCCAATCAACGGCCGACACACCATAGGTTGGAAGGTTCTGGAACGCCCATCACGATTTGTCTCGTCGTAGACCTGAATGTTCCAGAACGCACAGTGCACCAAATAAATAAGGCCACTTTGAATACGAAGAGAACTCCTTGTGTTAGCAGTTTGAGAATAAACTCTGTTTCCCGAGTTGATTCTCCGTCGGGCTATAACACTGCCTCAAACTTTGGCGTCTTGAAGAGATGCAACTTGCACCGTTCCTACAAAATGCTAATGGTGTTTATTCCTGACTGCTCGCTCAGCTACGGGCAGAAACAGATGTTTGATCGCCCATCCCACAGCCTTCCGCCGCTCTTGATTTGCTTCGTTGCTTAGGGCCAATTTCCCTTTGGTTTTCCTCCAGGGGTCTCAGCTCTTCGTCCTCTTCTGCAGTAGCCTTCACCCACCTTATTCCACTCCGGGGAGGGGTGCATATGGATGCCGTAAGTTCGTCTAACTGAACCTGGTTGCTCGCTGGAAGTCGGGGCAAGTTTCGGCGGGATTGCTGGGACTCCTGTCGGGCTGAAATACTTAGCTCTAGGGTACCGTGAGCCGTAAATTACTACTAAATGAATTGTTTTGTGCCTTTCGATTCGTCGCTCTCAAATTCTGCGGGGTTTCATGCATATTCAAGTGCGCCCCGACCCCCAGCTCTCTCTCTCTCTCTCTCTCTCTCTCTCTCTCTCTCGACTTGTAAACGAGCATCTAAAGGTTTTGCGTCCCGTAACAATTTGTAGACCTGCCCAGGTGTTAGCCCACCAGTCAGTCACCAATGCGCCATTCACCCACCATCATCTCATCTTCCCATAACTGCGTTACCAGGCCCTCCGAGTAGCGGAGGCCAATATACTTTTTCAGCTGTTGTCAACAGCCCGTCGCTGTCAGGTGTAATACAAGTCATTAGCCAGATATTGCATGCCAAAAAGCAACAAAGTGATGCTATCACGGTGTTTGCGTTGGTTTCGCAGCTCACCACCTCAGTAATTACTTCCTGGTCCTTTGAATTTTGACTAATCTCCCCTCTTCCTCCTCCTCCCAGTCACCTCTCTCTCCAGAGGAAATAAAACAACTGAATCGACTCTACATCGAGGAGACCGTGCGCGCCAGCACGCGCTCCATGAGTCGTGAGCTCGCCCAGCTGGCAGGCTACTTCCAGTTGGCGCTGCTACCGGAGCTTGCGGTCGGCACACAGACTATCCCGACCATCCTGAACCGGGCTCAGATGCAGGCCATTGTGCCACCGAAGGCGCCGATGCTGCGTGAAACCCTCCTGGAGCTGGGGCACATTGCTCTGCAGCACATGGAGTCCTCCCAGCGCTCCGCCGGTGCCCCGCCGGAGGGAACTGTGTCTGGCCTCGGCCCTGGTCATCCCACCACCACCACTGGCACCGGTTGGCCAGCCTCTCGCCTTCGCAGTGGTCGGACTCGACAATCGACTTTCAATTCTTAGTCCAATCTGCGCCTCCCGCTCGCCCGCCCGCCCATAAACCCCCCATTCTTTTACTTATTTCCGATGCCCCCTTCTCCCGCCCTCAACCCGGTCTCTGCCGTCCGAACCAACTGCAACCAAGGTGGACAATCACAGATGCATTTCCACCTAAATTTACTCCTCTTCTTTTTCTAGGACGCTGAAGTCTTTCAACGCAAGTAAACCTATTTATACACAAAACTGCCTCTCTTCTCTATCATCATGTTTGGAGCGCCTCTTGCTGGATGTACGGATGTCTAGGTAGACAGAGAGCAATCGACTAGGATTTGGTGAAAAGCGGCCCCGTTATAAGACTGATCTGAGCTGCCTCGGTTTCGCTGGGCGCCCGTTGGCTGCAGAAGTTTTTATATAGATGGGCTTCAGTCTTTTCAATACAAGTAAGTCATTGCTGACCCTCAAAAAGATTTGGATGGGGGTTGTCACCAGGGCAGCATTATATGCTTGGTAGAGTGGACTGTTGGCAATTCGACCATCGCGAACAATGATGTCGGCTCTATGCCACACGAAATGGTAGGGGCAGGACGGTGTCTTGGATGTCAATTGCATTATTGTGGTGGCAGACTTGCGCAGAATCTGTTGCCCTCCCTCATACCTCACACACACTTGCATTCTTTGGGATAATAAGGACCACCGGAAGCGGACTCGTCTACGTGGACCACACATTCCTGGTCTGCACACGGTGAACCAGATTTTCACAAGAGAATGGCTAGCTGCAAGGATGACAGTCGCGAACTATGATGGGTCCCGGAGCACGCTCTACGCCGGATGATGACATGCGCGTGAATTAGGCGACAACTGTCTTACTCTCCTCTCCCACCTACCCTCTCCAACGGCCATTCGTTGTCGATGTGAGAATCAGGCGCACGTCGACCTGCTTGGTTAGCTCGGGCAATTTTGCACCGCCTCGGGGTGGGAAGTGTTCACAAGCAGGCTGCCAAACACGCAAGTGCACAGCAATGGTATCGGACAGATGAGGACTGGGATAACGCATATAATGTTTCGGCTTGTTGCTACCCTCTTCAGTCATCTACGCCACGGACTACAGCCGCTTACTTGAGATGCAAGCATAGGCTCTCAGTCTGCGCGGATAGTCCACAGATAATATTCATCAAATGAGTCAATAGCACATTTGGAGCGACGTTTACCAGGGTCTTGTTATCTGATTGTCTCTGGTTAAATAGCTGAACCCACAGAAGAAAGGCCTTTTCCTGGCCCATGTATGTCAGCCAGCCATAGCTGCACGGTGAAAATGTACGAGGGATGAGTTTGATTCATCTGAGATTTAGAGCATGTAAGATGTCTCCGTGTGCTAAAGTCGTGGCCTGATAGGTTGCCAAGTGACACGACGAGCCAATCTCCTCTCCACACTACAAGGATCAGGCTGCAAAGACTGCGACTCAAGGCGGTTTATTTGTCAGCTCGTACGTGGGATTAGCAACAGCGACCTTTGGTAATTGAGTCGAACGCTCTACCATTGAGTCACGTGCCCGTTGTTTTGTCGGTTGCGATCGGGAATATGATGATAGTGTGCAGCTCACCGATCTTATTAAGGAACGTATGTTCCGTTGTGCCTGGAACCTTAGACCCCTCGCAGGCGTTCGCATAGCGACTTGTAGCATTTGTTGATGAAGTGGAACCGACAAAGACAAAGGAGACCGGAGCCCAGGTGGTCCACACTTGGGATTGGGTATGACTGGCTGATGACGGCTAATAAGGCAGAAATGGTCATTCCGGTCTCCCTTGTCTTTGTCGGTTCCACCTTCTCCTCATATGCTACACTTCGCTAGGCGACCGCTTGCGAGGGCTCTAAAGTGAGCTCCAGGGCACAACGGAGCATACATGTTCCTTAAGCAGATCGGTGAGCCGCACACTATCATCATATTCCCAATCGTAACCGACGTGGATGAAATCAGTGACCTTTTGAAAATAATAGAACTCCAACAACTGCGTCGGAAATCAACCAGATTTTCGTCTAGGAAAAGTCTGTACTTATAACAGTATGGGCAAATTTATAAAAAATATCTACGAATGAATGAGAAAAGCTGAGTTGTCTATAGGCAGCACGAAAAGCTTTATGTTATCAGGTTCCCAGCATCAGAATTGAAAACAACCGTCTTGATTGGGGGAAATGACATGATTAGTAAAATGATAGTAAGCCTAGGTGACATGGCATGCAATACTCCGGCTGATTATCTTGCAATTTCTCGAGAATTAAAAGATCAGATTCCGAAAACACTTGTAAAGGTGGTTGATTTCCTGAGGAATGCAAGCTTTCCGTAAAGTTAACTCATGAATCTTCGGTTCGTGAAGCTTGGGCCAATAAGCCAGTTGAAAATAAACAAAATTCGATCCAAGTTACTGAATTCCCGTCTGATTAAAAGAATGGCCGCATTCGCAAACATGACATTTGTGAATTTAAGTTTTTGTAAAGAGATGCTCAATCGATAAGCAATTTACTGGGTCGAGGGACTAATTATCTTATTCGACGATTGATGAAGCCTAATAAATTGAGAGAAGATATATTTCCACAATGATACGATGTAATAAAGAACTTCTGATGGGTTCAAAATATTTCAACTGAAAGACCTCTTGGTTTCTAGACCCAGGTGGGTTGGGAAAAGGGGCATATTGCGCATCAAGTTTTATTCGAACGGTTAAATGCTGAACTGTCAGATAGGATCCTCACAAAGCGATGTGCCGAGCTCCATGAGTCCATGTGAATTCAACAACTTCCAAAGAAATGTGTTTTAGTATTGTTCCAAAAGTTTCCACAGGTAGCAGCCCTCAGAATTCAGGTCTCTGAGGTACTGGATTGGGGCTCGACGACCAATGACAGGAACTAAGCCGCAGATTGATAGTACATTCACTATCACCTTCGCCGGTGATAATTAATCGAAACAACTGGCTATGTAATGCAAAAGAAAACGCGGTACAACAACTAGCAATTTAGTGAAAAGAAGTAGATGCGATCGCTTGGATGAGAGCCGTATTCGCCTGTCGTTTCGGATTCCAACTCGAACCCATCATCAGAGACAATATCAGATACGGGTAGTTCGTACACAGGGAGTTAAACTATTTATAGGATGCCATCGTTATGCTACTGCACATCTACGGCAATTAACGGCTCCCCTTCATCGATGACGACTGCGTTCTGGTGTGCTTAGTGCTTGATGGCCGGCATGCGGGTTGTTATACACTGAAATTTCGTCAGCCGTGCTGGAGGATGGCTTGATGATTGCTCGGCCATCGGGCTTACCGGCTTGTCCCAGTGACGTTCATCCTTACAAATCCACACCGCACTTCTGACCGCCTATCTGTCAACAGACGTAGTTCCCTTTGTTTTGGCTGCAGCACTTCGCAGTTAACGCTGTCTCACATAGGACGCACTGTATTTGAACTGCGCTCAGGGCACAACGGAGTCAACCTGTATTTAGAGTAGTAGAAATTCTCATTGGAGGACTCTGAAGCTTCGCTGGCAAGCATACCTTCGCTTTCGATAAATTATCGTCAGGCCAATATGGGAAAGAGATCGAGTAAAACATGCCCATTATTTTTTGACTAACGCTCACCGATTGCTAGTGGAACTCACTCGTCCGCTGCTCCACCAGCAGCCACACAGCTGCCCCACTTCTCAGTGCCGATGGCAGAACGCTACTCTCTGAGAAGACGCAAATCCTGACGCGATGGGCAGAACATTTCCAAAGCTTTCTCAATCAACCCTCCACCATCTCCGACACCACCATCGATCGCCTGCCTGAAGTGGAAATGAACGCCTACCTTGATCTCCCGCCCTCTCTCCAAGAAACCATCAGAGCCGTGCAGCAACTCTCCAGCGGGAAATCACCTGGCTCGGACAAGATTCCTACTAAGATTTACAAGCATGGTGGACCCCAACTGATGAACCAACTCACAGTGCTCTTCCAGGAGATGTGGCACCAAGAACAAGTTCCTCAGGATTTCCAATACGCAATCATTGTCCACCTCTACACGAAGAAATGGAACCGCCAGCTCTGCGACAACCACCGAGGAATCTCGCTGCTGAACATCGCCGGAAATAACTTCGCCCACATTCTCCTCAATCATCTGAACGCTCACCTGGAGCAAGGACTGCTTCCGGAAAGCCAATGTGGCTTCCGGCAACACCGAGGAACAATCGACATGATCCTCGACGCTCGTCAGCTGCAATAGACGTGCCAGGAGATGTAGACCTTTTGGATCTTACGAAAGCCTTTGACACGGTGAATCGCAACGGGCTGGGGAAAATCATACAGAAACTAGGCTGTCCTTAACAGTTCACGCATATGGTGCGTAAGCTTCACGACGGGATGATAGCGCGCGTTGCTGACAAAGGGACAGTATCCGAAGCATTCGCATTGACCATTGAAGTGAAGCAGTGCTGCGTCCTTTCGCCTAACCTCTTCAGTCTCTTATTGTCTGCCGTGCTAACGGACGCCTAACGTGACGAAGGCTCCGGGATCCGCATCGCCTACCGGATGGACGGCCGACTCCTCAACCAACGGCGGATGCACTTCCGTTCGCGTGTCTCCACAGCCACCATCCACGAACTTCTCTTCGTTGATGATTGTGCACTCAATGCAACGACAGAAGAGGAAATGCAAAGGAGCATGGACCTCTTCGCTGCCGCCTGTGACAACTTTGGACTTCGTATCAACACTGAGAAAACGGTTGTGACACATCAGCCGCCGCCAAATACCACCTACACCGCAGCTCACATCAATGTCAATGGCGCCCAACTGAAATCTGTGGCTACCTTCACGTACCTGGGCAGCAATCTCTCCCACGGCACCAAATTCGACGATTAGATCGCCCATTGGATTGCCAAAGCCAGTCAAGCCTTTAGACGCATGCAGAACGTGGTCTGGAATCGACATGGTCTCCACCTCCGCACCAAACTCAAGATGTACAAAGCTGTCATATTGCCGACACGGCCGTATGGAGCGGAGACATGGAAGATCGACCAGAAGCAGACGCGGAAGCTCAACCATTTCCACCTCAGCTGCCTCCAAAGAATACTAAAGATGAGATGGCAAGACAGGATCCCGGAAACGGAAGTGTTGGAACGAACAGGACTTCTCAGCATTTACGCTCAGCTGAAACAACTGCAACTGCGCTTGAGCGGCCACCTTGTGAGGAGGGACGACGAACGACTACCCAAACGACTCTTCTATGGAGATATCGCCACAGGTTCTTGTCGACAAGGGGGTCAAGTAAACCGCTACAAGGACACTATGAAGACCTCACTGAAGCAACTGCAGATCAACCCGGTGACCTGGGAGGACCTTGCCTGGAACCAACCGGCCTGATTGAGAAAAGTTAAGAAAGGGGCAGCAATCTAAGAAGCCAACCGGATCACTGCCACCAAGGCCAAAAGAGCGGCACGAAAGTTACCAGCGCCCCGAATCACCACCGCTAATGCCCGAGCCCTTCCAACATGTCCGTCCTGTCAACGCACCTTCCGCGCGTGAATCGGTCTGGTCGGACATCTTCGGACGCAATGCACCAACAATCAGACAATTCCCATTTCTACGTCAAATTCTGCCAACTCTCCTTCTGACTCCCCCACCCTCACTCCTGGCATCAATTCCATTACTCCCACCATCATAGAGACCACATCCATCTACTCATGGCCTGTTACCCCCACGACCGCAACCACCACCGCCTTCGCCTTCACTACCACAACCACCACCACCATCAGCGATGGGGACTCTCTCCTAAACTGTCTTCATTGCGACCACACATTTACCTCACGCATCGGCCTGGTCGGTCACTTGCGAATCCATCGTAAAGAGACTGAGGAACCAGGGCCTGGAGCACCAACACACTGCAGAGATCGACGCCTCCACCGTCCTCGCGCATTTACTCATTAAGCCACGCGGAAGTCACCGTTCCTGCACCACCCTTCCGTGTGGCATACGGTGGACATCGTTGGACTACGTGTTTGTGTGTGCCCCCTTAACGCCCACGTGGTAGATACGTTGGACCAACAAGGGGCCACATCAGCGCACGGCAGGTCTTATTTGGGTTGCCAAACATGGGGAGTGTGGTGGCACGCCTAGGGGCAGCCAGGGCATAGTGGCCCCGGCCGTACCAGCCACCCGCGCCCTCTCCCATCTCCGGTCGTCTTGACACCGGACATAAATGGGGGGGAGAAGCGAGTGCGGTAGATGCAGCGCAAGCCTACGATCACTTTAAACTAAATCATGCGCAAGTCACCATCCCTGCATCACACTGCTGTGGAGCGTACCGTGCACTTCGTCGAAAACGGCGGTCGACGTGGGGTGTTGGGGGTCCTAGTAAGGGGGAGGCCTAACATAGGTAGCATTAGTTCACTCCATATTTCACGCGCAGTTGGTCAATTCTCCAGTTGTCACCTCTAAATGGTACCCAACCCTCACCTGTGGCTTCTCGTAGCGGCCACAGCCCGGCAATCGCCACGACTGGCGGGCTAAACCAGGTGAGGTTCTCCGGTGCTGTGTTGCCCTCCACAACCGGTATGTCTGACTCCAGAACTTCCTACCTCCCCTCTCTCAAAAAGTCCTACGGTGGGTGCAAGAGCAAGCTTATAGGCGGCCCAGGCTAACTCTGGTTGCTCTCCCACTAAAACAAAAACGTGACACATAGTGGAGTTCGGCAGCCGTCTGGGATGTACCAGCAGTCCTATTTAGGGACAACACGGCTTGCCTCCTGGCGGAGGAAGAAGCAAGAAAAGGTGCCCTTAACAAATGCTGGTTATCACGTCTTCTACCGCCGGCCGTGGCTCGCAGATCGCGAAATACGCGGTCGTAAAAGCAACAATACCCACCATCCACATCCCCCTCGCCCTACCCTCCAGGCTGCTCGGGTGAGTCCACTCACACTAGCAGCCTAGAATGTTCGTTCCCTTTGAGACAATCCTAGGAGCAGCCGGCCAGAACGGAGGATAGCGCTAGTCGCTCGGGAACTGGCGCGCTACAAGGTGGATATTGCTGCTCTCAGCGAGACCTGATTCCCTGAGCAGGGTCAGCTGGAGGAGGTGGGTACCGGCTACACCTTCTTCTGGAGGGGCCCGGCCAACGGCTGAGCAACGCGACGCTGGTGTCGCCTTTGCCATCCGGAACAACATCGTGGGACGTCTGCTCTGTCTGCCGCAGGGTATCAATGATCACCTGATGAGCCTCCGCCTGCCTCTTCGGGGATACCAGTTTGCCAACATCATCAGCGCCTACGCTCCCCCAATGACGAGCTCTGATGTGACGAAGGACAAATTCTACGAGGACCTTCACGCCCTGCTGGCGAATGTGTCCGCATCGCGACACACCACGCTGCCCGGTCTCGTTAGCTGTAACGATAACGGCCTCCTTCTTCTACGAACCTATGCGGAACACCGTATCCTGATGGCAAACACCTTCTTCCGCCTTTCGACGCGGGAGAAGGCTACGTGGATGCACCCTCAGTCGCGGCGCTGGAATCTGCTGGACTATGTTCTCATCCGGAGGCGAGATCGACAGGACGTGCTGGTGACCAAGGCTATCCGCGATGCCGATGGTTGGACGGATCACCGCCTTGTCATCTCCCAGATGAGGCTCCGAATTCAACCCCGACGAAGGCCTCAAGGCAAGCGATCGCCAGGTAAGTTAAATACTCTTTTATTAAATTTGCTTGCTCACTGTTTTGATTTCAGCAACCAGATTACCCAGAAACTGTAGGACGTGCATGCTCCAGATAATAACGACACCGTGGAGACGCAATGGTGTCAACTGCGAAATGTCATCCAGTCCACCCCCTCGAAATCCTTGGACGCGCACACCGTCAACACCGGGACTGGTTTGGCGACAATCACGCCGACATCAATAACTTCTTTGGGGAGAATAAGCGGATACACAAAGCCTACATGGAACTTCGGACTGACGCCACCAAAGCAGCTTTCTTGAGATGCCGCTGCCTTGTACAGCAATGGCAGCGGGAGATGCAGGACGCCTGGATGATCCGAAAGGCTGAAGAAATCCAGGGGTATGTGGACCGCAATGAAATGAAAAACTTTTTCAAAGCCACCAAGGCAATCTACGGCGCGTGTATCAAGGGGACCGCGCCGCTGCTCAGCTCTGATGGCACAACACTGCTGACAGAGAAATCACAAATTCTGAAGTGCTGGGCCAAGCACTTCAAAAGTGTCCTTAATTGCTCATAAGTCATCTCCGATGCTGCCATTGACCGGCTCTCTCAAGTGGACACGAACAATGACCTGGATCTGCCGCCTTCCCTACCATAAACCACCAGGGCCGTGCAACAGATTTCCAGTGGGAAAGCATCGGGATCTGACGCAATCCCATCGGAAGTCTACAAGCATGGCGGGCCTTGGATGATGGCAGAACACACAAAGCTTTTCCAGGAGTTGCGGTGCTAAGGAGAATGTCCTCAAGATTTAAAAGCCGCAAAAGTCTGCCATCTTTACAAGTGGAAGGGTAAACGGCAACTCTGTGATAACCACAGAGGCATCTCATTGCTAAACATCACCGGGAAGATCTTCGCCCGTATCCTTCTTAATCGTCTGAAAGGTCACCTAGAGCAGGACCTGCTCTCGGAAAACCAATGTGGCTTCCGCTGACACCGCGGAACAACCGACATGATCTTTGCTGCCCGCAGATGCTGTCAGGAGATGCGAACTCACCTTTACAATATCTTCGTGGATATGTCGAAAGCCTCTGACACGGAAAATCGCGATGGACTGTGGAAAGTCATGCAGAACTTCGGCTGTCCTGAGCGGTTCACGCACTTGGTGCGTCAGCTTCATGACGGGACACGGTCCAGGTGGTGCAGCGACGGTGACTCGCGCGTGAATTATTTTTAAGTGATATAAGCCTTGCACTGCAGCTACCGCACTCTCTCCTCCTCCCCAACCTGAGCCCGGTGTCAAGACAGAGTCAAGAATACCGGAGATGGGAGAGGGTGCAGGTGGCTGGCGCGGCCGGAGTCGCCCCTGG
Source organism: Schistocephalus solidus (assembly GCA_017591395.1). Lineage (NCBI taxonomy): Eukaryota > Metazoa > Platyhelminthes > Cestoda > Diphyllobothriidea > Diphyllobothriidae > Schistocephalus > Schistocephalus solidus. The sequence goes on along the minus strand of WEDG01000465.1, from coordinate 67,641 downwards.
GCGTACCACCACACCTGGCTCGGATCCCACAGAGTGGGAGTGCCATAAAGGCCACATTACAGAGGAGCCATTGCAGCCTGACTCTCAGTCCGCCAGTCAGCCACTCCACACACAAAACACACATTGGGCTGACCACGCGGTCCGAGTTATCCCGTCAGTTGGCAACCTTCCAAGCCACGGGTTTTAGCGCACGGTGATATGTTCAAGCGCGTCGGATTGTTTATAATGAGGAAAATGCGCTGAGCCGTCAACCACACTCGACTCCTATAATCTATAAGACATGACATGAACGAGACTCACGTTTCAAGCACTTGCGAGGCTGAATCATTTGTGACGCATTTATCGTCCACCTTCTAAAAGAGTGCCTAGGAATGGAGGCCGTGCGCTGGGAGGGAGCGGACGGACTTGCGCGTTCGCAATTGAGAGCAATGAAAATATACGCCCACATACGCATAAGCCAAGCAAGGACTAAGTGGCTCAGACCATGCTGGGTCATTATGTCAGTCCTACAAAGCAATCGACTCGTTTTTGGTGTGTTAACACCAAGATAAACACCAGGACATCTAAATGTGATTCTATAAGCCTTAGATGCGCCATCCATTTGGGATAAAATGGCTTAGTCGAGAGCACACGACCTTCGAGATCTTTCCGACGTAGGTCTGCCCGGCGATATCTTGCAGACTGGACTTCAAAACTGCGAATAAAAATCTTTGAAGTCTTGATGTGCTGGCATGACTAAGATAAAGGCGTGACAAAGGGTGACTTGGAAGCAGTCTGCAGATTGGCGTGCCACATTTCGGTTGACGGAACAGTCACCGAGGAGGAAAGGAAGGTTCTTCGCACGGCAATCGCATCAAACTAGCGAGTAGCCTTTCCCGCTGTCATCTTCAATAGTCTCAACATTTAAACATCCCTTTTTTATATGGCCTCTAAAAAAACCCCTGGTAAAAACGCAATATGTGACCCAACTCAGGACACAAACGATAGGTCGGCGAGTAATACAGGACCCGTGGTAATGGGATTTTAATGGATTGGGAAAGCGTCAACCTAATCGTAAACCCATCCCTTGTTTTTATTAGGGAACACTCAGATCTCGTCCGAGATATTCGAGTGTCAGTCTGTCGAGACCGTCAACGCACGATACTTTGGTCTTCCTCTCGCCCACGAAATATTGTGTGACCCCACTAATCCGGCAACTAATGTTAACCCTACGTTGGCATGTAGTACGGTCACCTAGCACACGCTGACCTATCCTTTGTTCCCTGAGTTGAGTCGCATATTATGTTCTTGTCAGCTGGGGTACAGAGACAGTGAGGATCGTGGGGGTCCTCTCAGAACGGGTCGAGGGGTACCGGAAAAGTGCATATAGTTAATTAACCTGTGACCAAGGTCACCCGAGTCACCCACTAGTTTCTGTGAAAACTCGGTCCATCATGCACGGAACAGGAGCGAATGGCTCGTGCAGAGAGGCTACCTAGGGTTATCGGCCACTGAGCGCAAACTCGCCTTCATTTTGCTCCTCGTCACACTGGCTCAGGAGAACAAGCGAGGGGAGAGTGTGGCAGATGCAGCGCAAGTCTGCTATCACAATACAGTAATTCACACGTAAATCACCGTCTCTGCTCCCACCACGCTATGGGTGGCAAGAATATTTCGGAACTGGCCGACCACTTCATGTTTCTGTCCAAATTTGATTGATCGGGCGTGAACCAGGTGGTATGTGGCACGCGTAGACAGACGGTTTAGCTTTTTTCTGACACTGTGCCCGAGTCCTCCCTTCCAAAAGGGTTCAGGTGGGTGTGTGTGCGAGAGAGAGAGAGAGGAGAGAATGCGTGAGATACTGCGCAAATCCCCTATTATTATAAACCGATTCGCGCACAACTCACCATCCAGCGCCCGTCATGCTGTGCGGCACACGGCGGCCATCATTGTTCACCGACACGGTGACTGATGTGAACCTGTTCTGTCCGGCATCTTGTCCAAATGTGAATGAAAATGGTCAGCTTGTTTTAAGGAAATGACCAAATTACTCTGCATGACGAAACCCACGTCGCTTGTGTGCTACGTGGGCAGGTCGCTGGACATTTTTAATATCAAATTTGTCCACACTGCTTTTCTTGGGTATGTTTCGTACTATATCGGTCGTTACTTCGTGAGAACGGTATAATTTAGTTGTTGGTGACCCCAACGTGACATGAGCAAGCAATCTTCTGATCTGGAGTCAGAAGGTATTGTTTACGTTAGCCTTACTCAACGGTCCGAATTCTTTCAGTAAAAATTGCTGATAAATTACAACCTAAAATATCCTGTCAAGATCCCCACATAGGTTTTTGCCCAGAACGACTCGGTCTGATCAAATGCTGTGAAAGATGGACTTCCAGATAAGAAGGAAACCACAATTACTGGATACTGTGAATATTTCTGTGACGAGTAATTCCTGAATACTCGACCCAAACAGTTGCTTTGGCTGATAATTAGAACTTATCTTAAAGGTATCATGGGAAGGAAATTCGACGACGAGGTAGCAGACCGTGTCATTGCTGCTGTGCCTTCAGGTGAAATCTTGAGGTGTCGAAGCAGTCGCACACCGGTTGGCAAGGAGACTGGGAAAGGCATTTCCGGCTTCTTGGCCGTTGTCAGCCAAACATTGCTAACCCCATTCTTGGACCACAATGGATTCGAACCCGGACTCTTTGCTCAATGTGTGTTAAATTGCCCGATATTTTGCCACGGAGTCACGGACCCGTTGTTTGTGATCATGACTATTAACTACCATGGAAGGGAAATCCCCGACCAAATTACAAAGCGTGTTTTTCCCCTGCTCCCTGGGGTTCCACCCAGAGTCCTCGCTTTCAACCGTATGACACCCAGCAGGCTATGCAGGTAAAGAACTACCAATATAGGGGCGATAAAGATATTTACGTGGACTGGAGGCCTGTGTTTTCTCACGGATAAAACCACCAAGCCTCGATTTTATATCGAGTTCTCTACCGCTGAACGATACCCAACGCGCACCTCAGCTGTGCAACAATCAACACTTTCTGATCCCACCCGAAAGTTCAACCGTCGTAATCCGAAGATATCCACCGTATGCTACACGGAAGGGTGGTGCAGCAACGGTGACCTGCGCGTTATTTAGTTTAAAGGGATAGTAGACTTGCGCTGCCTCTACCGCACTCTCTCATCCTCCCCCACCTGAGCCCGGTGCCATCCCAGAGTCAAAAAGACCGGAGGCTGGAGAGGGCGCAGGTGGCTGGAGCAGCCGGAGCGGCCCTGGGCGTACCACCACAACTGGCTCGGATCCCACAAAGTGAGAGTGCATATAGGCCACATTAAGAAGGAGCCATTGCAGCCCGACTCACAGTCCGCCAGTCAGCCACTCCACACAAAACACACACTGGGCTGACCACGCTGACCGAATTATCCCGTCAGTTGGCAAACTTCCAAACCACGACTTTTAGCGCACCGTGATAGTTTCAAGCGCGTCAGATTGTTTATAGTGAGGAAAATGCGATGAGCTGTCGCCAGTTCCCGAGCAGGTCAGTTGTCTGATGTGGGAGTGGGCGCATTGGCTGACGGGTCGGCGTACCCGTCTTCGCGCGCCACAGCACGACCTGGCCCCCATAATGCACACACCAGGATTCACTAAATCAGGGGATATGGAGGAGCCATCGCCGTCTGACTCCCAGTCCACTGGTCAGCCACTCGACACACACAGCACATACACTGGGCCAACGGCGTGATCTGGTGGAAGCGTCAGATTGGCAGCCTTCCAAGCCACGGTTTTTAGGAAACCGTGCTTTTATCAGGAACATTACGATTATTGTGAGGATATTGTCTATGAATTAGTGTAGATGGTGTGCGCTGATGTGGCTTAGCCTCCGGTGGTTTACCGCAGGTTATCGTGGAGGCGCATGTGTCCTAATAGGCCCATGCGGTGTGTAAATGTGCGGGAGCAGTGAGGGCAGTGAAGGCGGGCGCATCGAATGTATGTAGGAGCACCAGGCACTGGTTCACCAGCTTCCGTGAGATGGATTCGCAGATGACCGACCAGGCCAATGCGTGAGTTGAATTTGCGGGCGCACTATGGGCAGGAGAAATCGGTAGAGGCTGAGGGGATATCATTCATGGTAGTGGGGGTGGCAATGGCGGTATGAATGGCAGGAGCCGAGAGTGTGCATGGGGTATCGGTGTTGTCGGCATTGTGGTGAATTCCGCTGTCATGGATGCGCATGTGATCGAATAGGCCCATGCGGTTAGTGAATGCGCGAAGATAGTGTGGGCAGTGGAGACAGTGATCTCTGCTGTGTGTTGGTGCTCCAGGCACTGGTTCACCAGTTTCTGTACGATGGATTCGCAAGTGACCAACCAGGCCGATACGTGAGGTGAATGTGTGGTCGCATTGAGGACAGCTTAGGAGAGAGTCCCCATCGCTGGTGGTGGTGGAGGTGGTGACGGCGGTGGTGGTGATGAGTATTGGGATGTGGTCTCTATGCTGGTGGGAGTAATGGAATTGATGCAAGGAGTGAGGGTGGGGGAGTCTGAAGGAGGGTTGGCAGAATTTGACGTAGAAGTTGGAGTTGTCGGATTGTTGGCGCATTGTGTCCAAAGATGTCCAACCAGGCCAATTCGGGCATGGAAGTTGCGTTGACAGTGCGCGCATGTTGGAAGGGCCTTGGAATTTGCGGTGTTGGTCCGGGGCGCTGTTGAATTTCGTGCCGCTCTTTTGGCCTTGGGGGCGGTGATCCGGTTGGCGTCAGAAATTGCCGAACCAGTCTTCACGGATCATCTCCATGCCGGTCTACCCTGGGCGAGGTCCTGCCAGGTCACCGGGTTGATCTGTATTTGCTTCAGTGAGGCATTCAAAGTGTCCTTGTAGCGTCGTTTTTGACCTCCCTGTCGGCGAGCACCCGTGGCGACATCGCCGTAGAAAAGTCGTTTGGGAAGTCGCTCGTCGTCCATTCTTACCAGGTGGCCGCTCCATCACAGTTGCACTTGCCTCAGCATGGCGTGGATGCTGAGGACTCCGGTCCGCTCTAGGACTTACGTGTCCGGGATCCGGTCTTGCCATCTCAGCTTCAGTATTCTGCGGAGGCAGCTGAGATGGAAGTGATTTAGCTTCCTGGCTTGGTTCGAGTAGACGGTCCAGGTCTCCACTCCGTAAAGGAGTGTCTTCAAGACGACGGCCTTGTACATCTTCAGTTCGGTGTTCAGGTGAATACCGTGGCGATTCCACACGGGGGCCTGCAGCCGGCCGAAGGCCTGACTGGCTTTGGAGATCCGTTGGGCAAACTCATAATCGATTCTCGTGTTGCGTGAGAGCGTGCTTCCCAGATAAGCAAACGTTTCCACATTTTTGTGTTGAGCGCCGGTGACATTGATTTGGGGAGCATTGTATTCCTGGCTGGGTGGCGGCTGGTGCATGAGAACCGTTTTGGCTGTACCGATTGTTAATCCGAAATTGGCGCAGCCTGTGGCGAAGAGATCCATGCTCCTTTGCATTTCCTCCTCCGTCACGGTGTTAAGGGCGCAGTCGTCCGTTAAGAGCATGTCATGGACTGTAGTCGTAGGCACGCGCGTTGAGGCCTGCATATGCCGACTGTTGATAAGGTGCCCGTCAGTTCTGTAGGTGATGCGGATCCCAGGCTGCTCATCATGGTAAGTGTCCATCAGCATAGTAGAGAACATGAGACTGAAGAGGGTGGAGGTCAGAACGCAGCCCTATTTCACTCCGTTGGTCATTGTGAATGCTTCGGATACCGTCCCGTTGTCAGTGACGCGCACCGTCATCCCGTCATGAAGCTGACGCACCATGTGTGTGAACCGCTTAGGACAGCCAAATTTCTGCATGACTTTCCACAGTCAGTCATGATTCACCGTGTCAAAGGCTTTCGTCAGATCCACGAAGATATTGTAAAGGTGAGTTCGCATCTCCTGACACTTCTCGTGTAGCTGGCGACCGGCAGAGATCATGTCGGTTGTTCCGCGGTGTCGGCGGAAGCCACATTGGCTTTCCGGGAGCAGGCCCTGCTCTAGGCGACCGTTCAGACGATTGAGAAGGATACGGGCGAAGATCTTCCCGGCGATGTTGAACAACGAGATGCCTCTGTGGCTAACACAGAGTTGCCGGTTCCCCTTCCATTTGCAGAGATGGACGATGGTTGCGTCTTCGAAATCCTGAGGAGCTTGTCTTTGGCACCACATCTCCTGGAAGAGTGTTGTGAATTCTGCCATCAGCCGGGGCCCACCGTGATTGTAGACTTCCGGTGGGATTGCGTCGGATCCCGGTGCTTTACCGCTGGAAATCTGCTGCACGGCCCAGATGGTTTCTGGTAGGGAAGGCGGCAGATTCAGGTCATTGTTCGTGTCCACTTGATGGAGCCGGTCAATGGCAGCACCGGAGATGGCTGATGAGCAATTAAGGACACTTCTGAAGTGCTCAGTCCAGCGCTTCAGGATTTGCACTTTCTCTGTCAGCAGTGTTATGCCGTCAGAGCTGAGCAGCGGTGCGGTCCCCTTGATGGCTTTGAAAAAGTTTTTCCTTTCATTGCGGTCTGCATACCCCTGGATTTCCTCAGCCTTTCGGACCATCCAGGCATCCTGTATCTCCCGCAGCCATTGCTGTACAAGGCGGCGGTATCTGATGAAGGCTGCTTTGATGGCGTCAGTCCGAAAGTCCATGTAGGCTTTGTGTAGTCCATTCTTCTCCGCGAGTAAGTGACTGATGTCCGCGTCATTGTCGTCCAACCAGTCCTGGTGTTGACGGCATGCGCGTCCGAGGACTTCGAGGGCGGTAGACTTGATGACATTTTGCAGTTGACACTATTGTGTCTCCACGGTTCTCCAGTTTTAGGGTTACTTGGTTGCTCGAATGAAAACAGTGAGCAGGCAATTTTAACAAAAGAGTATTCAACTTTCCTGGCGGTCGCGTTCATTGGGGCCTTCGTCGGGGTTGAAGTTGGAGCCTCAGCTTGGAGATGATGAGACGGTGATCCGTCAAACATCGGTATCGTGGATCGCCTTGGTCACCGGCACATCCTGTCGATCTCGCATCCGGATGAAAACATAGTCCAGCAGCTGCCAGCGCCGCGACCGAGGATGCATCCGCGTAGCCTTCTCCCGCGTCGAAAGGCGGAAGAAGGTGTTAGTCAGCAGGATACGGTGTTCCGCATAGGTTCGTAGAAGAAGGAGGCCGTTATCGTTACAGCTAACGAGACCGTGAGGACTCAGCATTCCCTGCTAGGCAGCGCAGTCTCTCCCGATGTGGGCGTTGAAGTCACCAAGGACAATTACATTGTCTGATGTCGGCACAGTCGACAGCAGGGCATGTAGTTCCTCGTCGAATTTGTCCTTCGCTAAATCAGAGATCGTCATTGGGGGAGTGTAGGTGCTGATGATGTTGGCGAACGTGTCTCCCCGAAGAGGCAGGCGGAGGCTCATTAGGTGATCATTGCTACCCTGCGGCAGGCAGTGCAGACGTCCCACGATGTCATTCCGGATGGCAAAGGCAACACCAGCATCGCGTTGCTCTGCCTTTTGCCGGCCGCTCCAGAAGAAGGTGTAGCCGGCACCCACTGCCTCCAGCTGACCCTGCTCGTAAGATCAGGTCTCACTGAGAGCATCAATGCCCAAGTTGTAGCGCGCCACTTCCCTAGCGACTAACGTTGTCCTCTGTTCCGGTCGGTTGCTCCGCGTATTTTCTAAAAGGGAACGAACATTCCAGGCTGCTAGTGTTAGCGGACTCACTCAGGGGGTATGGCCCAGGGGATGGGGGCGAGGGGTATTGTTGTTTGTTTGAGTATTTTGCGACCTGCGAGCCGCGGCCGGCTGCAGAATACGTGATAACCAGCATTTGTTTAGGGCACATTTTCTAGCCCCTAAAGCGAGGAAGCAAGCAGTGCTGTTCCTAAATAGGGTTGCTTGGACATCCCAGACTGCTGCCGAACTCCACTATGGGTCGCGGTTTTGTTTTAGTGGGAGAGTGACCCGAGTTAGCCGGGGCCGCCTACGGGGTTGCTGTCACCTCCACCGTAGGACTTTTTTGGAGGGGGTAGGTGGGAAGTTCGGGAGTCAGACATACCGGGTGTGGAGGCACACACAGCACCGGAGACCCTCACCTGGTTTGGACCGTCGGTCGTGACGATTGCCCAAAATGTGGCCGCTGGGAAGAACCCAACTTCGAGGAGCCACAGGTGAGAGTTGATTAACAATTAGGGTTGGCCACACCTCACCACTATACCAGACAAATGGAACGACCAAATGCTAGCTGTGTGGTGCTATCCTTAACTAGTACCCTTACACCCTTGCAGATGCACGACCAAGTGGCTGAATATAAGCTTAGATTTTGCGAAGAAATGTCAATCTTCTGCCCTTTTTCATTTCAATTTTCCGTATTCATTAATAGTAAACTACAGATAGATATTATCTGGACATCTTTCGCGTACCTTGGGGCATGGAAAAAGACGGCATGTGACGACTTTTCATATATGTTCTTTTTTATAGTCCCAATTATCGGTTTGGTAAAACAAAATACACTCACGCAAGTTTATTGCTGAGGTGTTTTGGCATAAGACGTCACAGATTTGCAAAACTGAATGTTTAAAACTAAAGCTGTCCTTGATTTTCTGAAAATAATGTGATTTCTGATTTCTCCAGTTACCTGATTTTCGTGAAGGCAAGATCAAATGATCCGTTCTCTGAAGTGATTTATTTCAAGTCATTATAGCTTGTATTAATATTCGTTTAAAGTACAACACGCAAGTAAGATTTTTTGGACTGAGCCTATAGACCTTAATTGGCCCTTATCTGGCTAACATCAATCTTGATCTAGAAAACGAGCCAAAGTGTACCAAAGCTCAACCATGGATCAGACCAGGGACCGGTCAAACAATGGTAGAGTCTACTTTGGTTGGATTTGTTTCACAGCAGATAGGAGAGCCTCGAGGACTCGATATCTCTTACCTGAAGACGGACAGTAATTTGAAAAGTAAGGATGCATGGAAGCGCCAAATTATTCGAGCTTTAACAGTGCTGATGTCATTGTTGAATTGACGGATGGAATCTCCAGGACAGACTAAAAACTATCTGACCAGCTTTGTCTAAATTGGCTGCATTCAAAGAGTTGGCGGGAAGCCAACCAAAATCTACGTCCAACTCCATATTTTCGACGAAGAATAATCCTGACCGAGCCTTTTTAGCGACAGAATCATTCGAATGGGTGTGAAAACGGCCGCCCACAGAATTCGCAGTCATTTAAGGCGGTTTCCTGCCTATGGAGTTAAAATTTCCATCTGTCAGCTACCACGGACCTAATGTCTTGGCACATGCCTTTTCCGATTTTCCAATCGAGTTGAGTGTCAGAAACCAAATACGGAGACAAGAAACGGGTTTCCTTTGGTCTGTCGCGGTGCATGATCGCCTGCTAGGGCTCTAAATTGTAGCCCCGAAGCTAACAGAACGAGACTGCGTTACATCGGGAAAAAAACTACTATTTATCATGTATGAGACACCTTTGGTCCGTAAACAGACAGTGCTAGGGGGTATATTTATATTTGCTGATTCTAGCACTAATGAGAAAGTCCACCCACAAGTAATTAAGTGAGATGATCTCCGAACTTACTGCTTCAGGTTCTCACAATGATTAAGAGGGGCATCTACGCAGACGAATTTTCGACACTACATTTAGTTATATACAAGTGAGAGATGAACGGACCGGAACACAAGCAACTACAAGTTACGGCAGCGCTAGAACTATCCACGTTTGCATACGCTGTAATTAGTGTCAAGGTCATAAATCTGCATCTACGTCTTTACCTCGCGAAAAAGGATTCTTAGCAAAAAAGATGAAGGCGTGATCACTACAACAGTGGGACTCGCATATTCGCATATTTGTCTCCAGAACGCAACAGGCTCGCTGCCTGGGGCTTCCGTATTCGTTGGCATGTTGCTGCTTTAGTTGCAAATATATGACGTGTGTTGAAATAGCGGCCCTTTATACTGCCCGCGGTTTTACGGACGCCATGGCAACTTGAAACCTTCGCCTTCGCCACTTATGTTTGAAGGTTGCGCGCACTGGCTTATGAATTTGCCATGCCCACGCTGAACCTCTCGCGCCTACATGCACGTACGCTGCAGGTGGCTGCCTGGACCTTGACAATCCTGGCTGCCCCCACCGACCAATCATCTTCAAGGCTGACTCACACCTGACCCCACTGGATGTCCTGTGACAACCACGCGGTCTCACAGACTTGGGACGTCGCAGACGCGGCGGCTGGGCGTGCCCTAGCCCGGCAGCCAACTTCCGCCAACACCTTCTGCGATCGTTCGGTACAGATTAAACTATCGTTCCGAATGGCGTCCCACTTCTTATCTCCTTCTACCGAACCGGGCCAGAAGGTTGTAGTGGCTAGGGGCTCCCAAATCAACTTAGTCAACTGCGATAAACTCACGATCTCGTCTACCTACGCTAAATCGCTGGTGGAACCTCGTAAGGTTACCTGTCTGCGCACTGCAGCGTATTCCCTCTGTTTACCTCAAGAGATAACATTTAATTACTATGCTCGCAGGATGAAAGATGACGTTGCATTCCAAATTTTAACTCTGCCCAGGTACCATCGCCCACGGTGATTCAGCGGTAAAGAATTGCCCTTCAAGAAGACTTCTTGAGAAAACCCAGGGCGGCTGTGATTCGATCGTGTTTGCTTGAATGGTGGCCTGTGCATGGCAAACGCGAATGCGAAAATCAACGAGCACGCCAGGATTCGAACCTGGAATCCGTAGTCAGACGTGTTATCCATTGCGCCACGCGCCCGTGGCGCTGCGCACCCGCAGATACGGACTAAAGCACGTGTGAGCGCTTGCGTGGGTATGGTCGTGCGTTGACGGGATCGACAGTCTGACACTCTAATATCTCGGACGAGATCTGAGTGTTCACATTTCTTAGTCCATTTACTGAAGACTGTCGGCCGATGAATATTGAGCTTACTCTTACTTTAACTGACTTAAAATAGTTATGTTGTCTGACTTTAATCTCCTGTCCATTTTTTTGAAAATAGGTGGCTTTGACTGAGTTCCTATTCACAGTAGAACCGGCAGCTTTGTGTTGTCTGAGTGCAGGATCTCAACTGAGGGCCTCCAGCTCCTTATAGCGTAACTTTACCCATACAAGTAACCACGCGGTATGGACTCGACCTCTTCTGTCCAGTAGGCTAACTACCCACACCCGTTAGAATGGGCTCACTACCTGTGCAGTTAGGAAATTTCTGTGAATGGCACTCGTCCTAGTAGAATCGGGCAAGTACCTTTAAACAGATTAAGGTGTGCACGTTGTTTGATGAAGTTTGTCGCTGATAATAGTTGTCACTTCAATATCTTGTGCATGTCGTTAGTTCTATAGAGCATGGTCAACCACACACAACGTCCAGCTACATGTGGTGATCATTCCGCGTTGAAGTCTGGGACCGCGTGAGTGCAGCCCGTGCGCAAAAATCAAACATCACAAACTGCTCCGACTAATGTGCAAATCCAAGTGATGATCACTGGTGTGCTTTTTCGGTGTCAGGGAGGTTGAGTGTGCATGTGCAACTTGGTTCGTTTTTGGGAGGAGAACTCAGCCCAGCGGAACTGCCCCTTGGGCAGTCCTACTAACGAAGAACTCTCAAACCCTATGGCGTTGGCCGGGCACTCCACGTGCTTCCTCCGCATTATGTGAGGAAGCTAGTAACATATTTCCTCAGGTTGCGATCATTACTGGGCTCCACTGCCCGCCCAGTCTCTAGGACACTGTCAGGCAATGCAACAGATGTCCAGTGGGAAAACAATGGTTTCCGCGTCGATGCGACCTAAAATATGCAATCACAACAAAATCTTAAATAAGGATTATCGTTACCTCATGATTCCGCAATTGGCGACATGGACAAATCCACAGGATCTGAAGGAAACTGTAAAAACAGCTTCACGCACCACGAGACTTATCGTGGCAGTTGAATTTATATGGAGACCCTAGAGGCTACGACCTTCAGGCCAAATCCTGAATTTGGGGAGATGCAATGGGACGTCAGTTGGACAGAGCGAGGGCACACGTCCGGCGCCGCAAACACGGCATTCCGCAAGTGAGACTGCGGGGGAGTCGTCCCAGCCCCTGCAGCGAGGGCATGGGCGAGCCAGTCTTGAAGCTGATTGGCCAGGTTGGACAGTCGTGATTGGCAGAGAACCAAACTACGACTGATGCGCACGTGCACCGCGAGAGTTGCAGAGTTGCAACAAGCGCCGGAGCGGCTTCGTCGATGCATGGTCTACTATTGGTAACAGAATTTACTCGTCCCGTTCTGCTTTGGGTCTCACTCTCGAGCCCCGCCATCAACCACACAGCGGCTAGTAGTAATAAAGGCAGATAGACAATGCCAACGAGTACAAGGGAGACTCGAATGTCCATTTCTGACTCATTAGCCGTCATCAGCCAGTCATACACAATCAATTTACAAGTGTGCAAAAACCACGAAACTGACGACATGATATTCGCCGCGTGATAGCTGCAGGAAAACACCGTAACGCGAGGATCATTCGTGGATGTTACAATGCCTTTGACTACGCGAACCGATTAAGACTTCTTTAAAATAAGGAGATAATTTAATGTGTCAAGATATCGCTCTTCCTGGTAAATTGAGGTATATTCCACATTAATATATTTCTGTAAAGCTTGAAACCATTGGGATTCGCTAACAGTAAGGAATTGGAAGTTTGACTGTTGACTGCAAAACTTCGTCCTTGGTCAGACCGCTACTACTCCTTCTGAGCGTGGCGTCGAGTTAGCAAGATAAACATTCTCAATGAATGCGGTTACGAGTGGATTTAGGGACTGCTAGGTATCTGACACAAATATATGTGTCTTAAGTTTTTGTTAGTCTTGTGTTGGTCGCACCAACGGAGCATTGTATGCCATGGTAAGAGTGAGCAAGAGAGATGCGACGCAGCCCATAGTTGGGATGACTTGTACCTGCCCCCGCTCACCTTCAGCGTACTGGTTGCAGAGCTGAGCCAAAAATGGGCCAATGGGGGCACATGGGCTTTGTTGGCAAACTTTTGGTAAGCTTGTGTGAGCTTTGAGCTATTACCGCTTGCGTGTGTGATGCACACCGATGGAGCCATTCACACCGTACCTCGCATGGCTCCCTACATACCTACCAGTGAACAGAACCGCTCGGAGAGTCCACAAGTGCGGGAAAGGTGGTGGGACCGGCCTTTGTGTCGGGAGCACCTACATACACCCACCGTACCCGCCTCGGCTTTCCGCACTGTCCACGCACAGCCACTCGTCACATGCGCCAAATGCGGTAGAACCGCGCTGGTTATACCACGCCACCGCTTTTCTCCTCGCCTACATCACATATGACCACGCCCAGCGCCACCAAAATGCAAACACATGTATTTTAATTGGCAAGAGTGGTTCTCGGCTCCTTTGCCATGTGGTTCCTCTGCCGCATATGCGATCCGAGCCCGAGACTATCACGGTGCTCTAAACACCGTGGTTTGTAAGGTTACCAACTGACGAGGCAGCTCAGAATTGCAGTCAGTCCAGAGTGTGTTTGTGTGCAGTGGCCGACTGATGGACTGAGGGGCAGGCCGCAATGCTTCCTTCTCAATGTGGCCAGGCCTGGCGGCTCGCTTAGGGGTATCTCCGACCGTGCCAGCCATCTGCGCTCTATCCTGCATCCGTGCGTGCAGTCTATGCAGCTTAAGTGCAAGACTAGTATGATCCAATGAACATGCAAGTCACCACCCGTGTACCATCTTGTGCGGCAAACGGCGGACATAGTCGAAACCGACGGCCAAGCAGTCGGGTGTAAAGATATGCTCTTTTAAAAATCCAGTGAAATATAGAAAAAAAAAGTAAGCGGTCGGGGATAACTAAAACAGCCAATTAACGCTTGAGTAGAGGAAGTGGGACTCGACGCTAAATCAAGTCCTCTGGTTTCCTATCCAAACGTAAAGGTGATTCAGTGGAAAGCGGCTGGGAAAGTATAGGTGGTAGGTATCAGCGGGATATCTGAGTAAAATATCTTAATTTATAAGATTTTAAGTAATAAAATAGTGAATAATTACGTGACCTGAAATAACCTGTATCTTGGATGATCTGCATAACTAGCGCCTGCTACCTTATCGAGAGTAGTTGTGAACTTCGTCGAGTGCGCCGTTCGAACGATAGCATTTGCAATAAATTATTGTAGTGTGACTTCCCGACTTATGGACAGGGTGTTTCTCCCTTTATAACTGAAAGGTCAATTGGCAAACATGCGTTTTCTGTAATTTATCATTCAGGCCCCTACATGGAGAATCGATTCGTGAGCTATGGATAGAGAGGAAGGGTTATTCACACTCTCTGTTCCCACGCCACCTGCATGACGGAATCGACGTGTTGAGCCCGTTGGAGTTAGGGTGCAGATCGGAGCAGGGCGTGAGCGCTCTCTTTATGTTACGCATGCGTGACCCATAAACGGGCCGCATGGTAGATGCGACGGAACAACAGGGGCGGGGGGGGGGGTGGGCTAGATCAGGGCACGGCAGACACTATTCGGGCTGCGCTCCTAAAACAAATGCTAAACATGCGCGGGGGCGGTGGGGTGGCCCGCGTAGATGCAGGCTTATGCCACACCCGCCACCTGCGCCCGATCCCACCTCCGGTCTTCCTGACTTTGTCGTGACACCTGGCATAGGTGGGTGAGGGAAGAGAGAGTGCAGTAGATGCATTCGAAGTCTACTATCACTTAAAACTAATTTGTGCACAAGTCACCGTCCCTGTACCACCCTTCTGCGGCGCACACGGTGGACCTCGTCAGAATCGACCCTCAAAATTTCATGGAAAACGCACGGAGTGCGTGTGACTGTTAAGAGGGGTTGGGGCGGCATGTGATCGCCAAATCGAGTCGGCTAGACAGAATGGACTGCCTGTATCAACGTCTTCTGACAACAGAGAACCGGATTCGTCAACCAAGGAGACACTACCTCGATTCTTGCTATCACCCGTTTTCGTAGGCCTTTAGAGTAATATGCTGGTGCCCAGCATATAATCTAAAAGGCTTCCTTGGCGTCAACTTGGGGGTTCGCAGCGATTAGATGTGCAAGGATTGAACTTGAAATCGATGGATTTTTCCTTTTTCCCAGCTAGGCAGGAATGTGTTCACGTACCCTCTTCTCGTTGGTCAGCGAATGTATCCCACTCCGCAGAAGTAGGGGAATGACTTAAAACACATCGGAAGAGCCGTCAATATTTACCACCCCAAACCGTAGTAGGGGAAGGTTTGCGAAGAATACGCACAAGTTCGCTGCGGGAAAGTCCTCGTCAAAGCTGTCCATAGATATCATCTTACTAATTCGCTTGCTGAGACTCCTATAAAAGTCAGTTTTAGAAATAAGTTTTTCGTTTCTGCAGTGAGCATTTGTGCCATTTTGGAATTTAGTCCAAATATGCTAGTTTGTTTCGATTCGAGATTTGATTCTTTTTAGATTTTTAATGCCGTCATTGTATGCATAGGTTTGGGTAAAATTTTCGGACGGTTCAACTATGATTTTAACCTCAGATTTCCAGCCGAATGCCATAGCAACGTGTGAGAACCTCCATGTCGCCTATCATCATGCAGACTCTAGAGGAAAGCAGTTTTGCACACTTGCTTGCTTAACCCCTTCTTCAAACTTCTCAGCTAAGCCTAAGAAAACGTTTTTTTTAGAAAAGCCTATCCTTATGGGAAAGTGCTATGTAAGTGGCTTATTTTCGAAATATCGAGTCAGAACCACTAATACGTCATAAAATATACGTAGTTGTTGTGTTACAGTCGAAACAGCGCGGCCAATTGAAAGCTTGCAACTTGCGTGACTCAGCTATCGCCTTGGGGACGCCCAGATATCGATCGATATTTTGCCCCTTGCTGATTTGCCGCTGTCGGGCATGGCTCAAGGGCATACACCACAATCGATTGGCTCACAGCTGTTGCTTACTGGCGACACATCGCATCGCGGTAGTTCTGGGGAGGAGTTTTCGACCCCACAAGTTTCGTGACGCCTTGTAAACTGCGGCCTGTTGCTGAATAACATGGATAAAGCGTAAGACGCATACAGAAACTTGAATTTTCCTAGAAACTCAATGCGCAACAGCGAGATCATTGGTGACGGCACAGAGACTACTCAATGAAAAGGAGGAAAGTAAACTCGTAAAGAGAATGCATAGATCTAACGCCTGTGGATCACCATGGCAAGTTGAATTTGCTATATCGTTTAGCTGTTTGCATAGGCGGGGTTTCCCTCACCGTAGGTAGGCGCGATGTGTGAGTTTATTGTTACCGAACAAGTATTCGGAAGGCTGTTTTGGGGTTCACCACCATGACCGCTCTCTAGGGGATGTTTCCTGATCGAAGAGCGAGGTATTTTATTTTCCTGTTTTAAAGGCCATTTTGGCCAATTCTCAACTTCCCTGGTTGTCAGTCGCCTTTGCCTTCGCCCAAGGTACTTGCATCCGCATATGCATGTGAATTTATAAACACCGTTTGCTGTGGCGTGCAACTGCAAGACATCCTTTGCCCATTGAATTGGGGTAGCTTTAGTAGAATTCCTGAATATGAGTTCTACTGCACTGCATGTCCTTTCAGTGGGGCATCGCAACCGTCGATTGCTGGTATTTGACATTTTGTCACCGTCAAAGGGCAACTATATAAAAACGGGCTTTTTCGAAACTGATTGTTCCGCCAATTTCGGCCGCAAGCAGTTAAGACAAGTGCGCAGACCCTGTCTCATTAGTCACTGAGATAATTGCATCGAGTCGTCTACGATCGAGACCACCCGAGTTCATGTTAAGGAGTAGTTTTACTAATTTTCTTTCCGAATACTCTTCATCACTTTGGCTAAAAACTCTAGTCTTTCGTTGATGAATGCTCATACATCGCTTGCGGGACTAATTCATCCCCTCCTGCTTTATGGTCTACTCTAGAACACCGTCAGCAGCCACATAACGGCAAATTGGCATTGTCTAAAAGACCAGGGAAACTGGAATGGTCATTTCTGGCTTACTAGCCGAAGAAGAAGAAGAAGAAGCGCATTCATGAGTGGAGAAATATTTAAACTGACGTTTTGGAGATTCCCGTTTCCATTACCAGAGTACCGTTTGTTGGTTCTGACCTCTCCGCTATCGACTAATGGCGGGCTCGTGTGCATGTGTCAGCTTCAGAGCTGTCGTGGTTGCCGCTACGTCAGCGTGTTTGTCGCCCCACCTTCCTCGTCAGACTGATCGACCGTTGCCCCCCGTACTTACTGCTTTCGGCCTCGAGGGCGCCAATTTTGGCCGCAAGCAGCTACGGTACTTTTGGATGAAGTGCGCTGGATAACCACGTTTACTCTAGGTTTCTTTGAAGCAGACAATTTCAGCATCTAAAATATCAATAGAACAAATTGTGCAAACCACATGAAATGCAAGTATTGATCTTTACATGTATTCTTGCGGAAAACGGATCGACTTATTGAACCATCTCCCTGTCTAAACATGAGAACACCCAGGAAACATAGTTTGTTGAAATTCTCATTTTCCAGTGTCGATGTGATCTTCGGGTGCAAGCCATTCATAAAAATAATGAAATTTTCAGCTTCTTGGTTATTGGAGTTGCGAAAATTCCCATTGAAAAATTCGGGAGAAAATTTGGCGAGCATACGTTAGTTTTCGATAAATTCTCGTCAACAATCAGAAATCTTTGAACTAGGCAAAGGCGACGAAATAAGCAGAATTTAATGCGCAAATTTCGCGACCTCTTCTTCATTGCCTATTAATAATTCAAGCTAAACCGTCCAATTATAAATCGACCTAGAGAGCTGAAACGTGATAGGTTAACAAAGCATAAACTGTGGCTCGGATACATGCGGGTGGACATGGTGAGGGGGGAAAAGGGGGGAGGAAAACGTAGCTAAGCTAACCAGTTCAGATTTCAGTCAAAACGTGTCAAGCGTGATTAAGACTGCAAAGCGCGGGATGACAGTCAGTCATGCCGGGGGAGGGGGTGGGGGAGTGAGAGGACGGGTGCGGGAAGGGGGCTTCGTCTATTATCAGTCCTTACCACGGCAGTGCGAGGTCGATCACATAATCCAGCTACTGACAGAGATCTGGTTTTCTTCTCCGTATTTCAGCTGCCTCTGTGTAGCGCAAGTGATGCCTAGTCGTCGCCCGAAATACGGCCTTAAAAGCAGCCACCATATGGCCAGTGTCCACCAGATGCTTTGTAATTTAACGCCTGGGTATCTTATTTTCCGCCCTCAGCAGCCATTTCGGCATGTGTTCAGCTGACCGAGTTGCCAACTGCCTTTGCGTGCGCCCAATGTTTTGCATCCGCAACTACCTGTAAACTCATCAATGCAATTTGATGTGGTGTGCATAGACAGAAGGTCTTTGGTCGGTGTAACTGGAATAGCCGTGGCGGGGCTTATAAACCAACGTAGAGGCGGCGAACGTTCGTTCAATCGTGCATCAAAGTCATCGGTTGATCCCATTTGACACATTATCACCTTTAAAAGGGAGATAGATGCTCACGGGCTTTCTTGGCGCGGATATTTAGTTCGAACTTTCTTTAATTTAAATTAAATTCTGCTTATTTCATCGCCTTTGTCTTGTTCAAATTTATTCCGGGAAAATAATGCTTAAATCGCGAATATATCATCCGCCTATGTCCTCTAGTGTTAGCGTTCTTATTCTAGGGAGCGAGTGGTATTCCCGTTGATACTCCGCTAATCTCTCTGTACAATTTTCTAGTACCCAAGCATTGCACATTTATGGTACGAAGTTTCAACAAGTAACTTAATACTTCCGGTAGCAGACGGATTTCAGAAGCATGGGCGCATATTACTTCTCATGTTTCATCAACGTGTTTATAAGCTAATAGTGTTACTGAGCTCGAGGAGATCCCAAATTTGCCGAAAATACTTTGATGCTTACTTTCTGTAATAAAATGAATGGTATATTTTATCGTGGAAATCGAAAACCAATGTCACATTGGTTTTATTCCTACCACGCCATTGGAATAGTCTGTGTGAAGATGAATTAGACATAGACCGCTGTTGACCCCAAAACAGCCTTCTAAGTACATTTCGGGGTACCAACGACTCAGACCTTTTTGTACTTAAAAGTAGCCGAAATGCGGCGCGGGAAACCCAACTTATACAAACAAATAAACCACTTGGCAAGCGCCTTAGGTTTATATCTCCCCTTTGCATGCTAAACTTCGTCTTTTTTATTCATATATTGTGTTGCTAAGCTACCATTTTCATTGATAAATTGCAGTGCAGTGAACTATGACTCGGCTGATGAATGATGCCGGCAAAGACTACTGCAAACCGCTGTGCGGCTGCTTGCGGGGCTCGAGAGTGAGCCTCAAGGCGGAGCGGAACGAGTGGATTCTGTTAGCGATCATTGAGCGTTCCTCAACGAATGCAAGCCAATATTCTCAATATAAACCGGCGAGACAACGAGCTCTTGACTCAAGGATAGATGGTTGGACTTCTGATCAAGGGGATGTGGGTTCGATCCTTGGGTGGTGTACCACCTAGGGTTGGGTATGGCTGGCTGACGACGGCTAATAAGCCAGAATCGGGCATTCCAGTCTGCCTTGTCTTTGCCGACAATATTCATCTGCCTGTTCCACTACTAGCTGCTATGCAGCTGCTGGCGGGGCTCGAGAGTGAGCCTCAAGGCGGAGCGGAACGAGTGAGTTCCATCAGTGATCGGTGAGCGTTCATCAACGAATGCAAATTATTAAGTTGTTGTTCATTGATTTTCTGTGCGAATTCGAACGATTATGTGCTTCTTATTCGTCAAATGACGGGTTTATAAGCCCTCAAAATTTTTTTTGCTATCAATAAAGTCTGCTGTCTACAGCTATTTTAAGTTCATACTGGGAAAAAAATGATTTAAAAATATTTTTTCGTTTTTATTTTTTTAAGTTTCCTACGCATTCATCGTCCTTATCGGTTACTAGTTCCAGTGGTAAATTCGAGTTGGATTCTGCAGTGTCAGGAAGCCAGTAAAATTCTTGTTCTAGAGCTGCTTATTAAAAATTGCCTAGTGGGCGCTAGTAAACGACTTCGGAGTAACAAACTCGTTAGATATTCAGAATTTGGACTGAAGTGGGATGGGGTAAATTTCCCGGGGTGCGGTTCCAATTAATTCCCGTAAGAAAGGTTCTATGGGTTATCTCTTGCTGACTCCGACTACACAACACATCCTTGTCAATTGTTTTATTGCGTTTTTATGCCCTTGTACCTTCAGACATGTTTTATAGAAAACTGGCCTAAAATATGCTTTCGTATAGACATTTAGTTGCCAGCCATGCCTTCTTTAACTTCTGCTCTTGAGGAAAGACAGTTTTCAGTTGTGAAACAGTTCCTCATGATGGAATTTTATAAAATCGTGAAATTTTCCTTTATAAAGTATCATATCTTTCCATCTGTTAATGGCTCTTGTAAATTATGCTACGTGGTCGACGTCTAGCATATGGAAACATAGGAGTTTTCCTACAGGGAAAGTATGCCGGTTGTTGTTCCAAAACCCTGAATGCAAGTGTACGACTTAGCGATACTCAAAATAATAGGGAATTGCAAAAGACGATTTCTAAAACCAAAAGATACGCTTTCATTAAGTTTATTGTTTGAAGAAGACGTAAGTTGCTACCGAAGAAGGACAGGAAGGAATATTTTTGTGCATGTTTTCTCTAAAATATATTTGAAGTTATGGGCATCGCTAATCAATGGGAAACATTCGTACAATATTAATATGTGCAGTTTAGGAAATGAAGCTTTGGCAAGCTACAAGGAAGAGGTTCGTTTCAAAGCCGGCATCTTGGCGTGACTGAAATATCTGGAGATTAGGCTGTACGATAATCAATCTTAAGTAAGTGGTCTTTTCTAATAGAAAAAAACTTCAGAATTTCGGTTAGCATTTCCTGGGATAGTACATCCACTCTACCGCAAAAGTTGAACAAAGGTTTTAGGCGACGCTCCATGACTTTAAGTGCCTTCTGTTGGATCATTCGCGGTTCTTTTTGCAGACTTTCCAGAAGGTTGCCTTCGCTGCTTCCAGTAAGTGCGGACAGCAAAGAAAAACAGTTTTAGAATCTGTTGCCAACTCGCTCCACGCCCTAGGAGCACCGGTTACCTCATTTACTTCGCAAATGAACTGACTCAAAGTTACTCAATATTAACGCTCAGACTTCATCGACGTTCCGGACCCCACTGGACGTACTTTGGCAGTCCCTGCCCCCCTGGTATCCACCATGCTTCTGGAATACAAACAACCTTGGCGTAGATTGGACGACATTTCGACCGTCGTAACCAACGGTGACCTGAACTGCCCCTACGGTACTTCATTATCTCCCTCTCACCTGGAGACCGGAAGCGGTTGGTGAGGGTGGGCGTGCGCCTAAGCCTGCCACAACAAATCCAGCCCGAATAACGCGTGTCGTGTCCTGATCTTCACTGCTCATTGGTCCAGCGCATCTACTGCGAGCCCCATTTTAGGGGTCGCATAAAGATATAACCGACAGCGCAGGCTACCTCAGTCAGGACGTTTTGATGCGGATGATAACCTCTCGACAACTAACGGCCGTTGGAGATTAACCGCCGGTTCAACCATCGTATCCCGACGATGTTTTGCTAGATCACCACATGCCTACAATAATTAGCACGACATTGGTTCATCGCTGGGCGGTCATCGTTCGTGCGATGGTTGCTTTTTAGGTCCGTATCGGAGCCATAAAAAAATCGAAATGTACCCTTTCTTCAAGTATAACTTCGAAGAAAACATAATTTGCTGTCAAACGAGTAATAAAAAAATTATTTTTAGGTATTTTTGCTATCATAAAATATGTGCATTTATAAAGGGTATTGAAAAATCTATGATAAAAGGCATATAACTTAAGCAGGCATTGTTCAATGAACATAAAAATTTAAGGCAGCTGACAGGAAGCTTGTTCAAAAGTCAGCATCGTGCAGTGACCAAAAACATCTTAGGATTTTTAAAGATACTACTAAAAACTCTACTTAAGTAAAATTTTTCTTATCAAAAAAACGCATTCCAGAATTTTTGGTTAACATTGCACTAGATGGCACATCTACTGCATGGAATGTGCGTTCAATCCGTAACAAAAAAGCAGAGTGCTATTTCATTATTTTTTTATTATATTTGGATGTTGTATTTGGCACTGTGAATTGACCTTAGCCTAATCCAGCTTGTTTTGTTTTGGTCTTTTTGATCAAAGCTGACAGACACCAAAGATATACAAACAGTCGTTTCTGGATTGTTAACAATCAGCAGTCAGGCATAGCCCAATGTCATGCCATAAGGATCTGAAGGAGGCCTTCAGGCCGGCTATTCATTGGATATGTGGGCCTGGCGCTCATTTGTTTGATTTCAAGGGCGACATTCTGTTGGCTGTGGACGGAAATACAGTCACATTGTAAAGGTAGTTGAATCGCACCTGTCCGAAACTAGGCCACAATAGTACATAGTATGGATTTTGCTAACACATAGTAGATTGCCTATCTCAGGAAATATCATCCTGAGATGGTGATATGGCACACATTTGATGTTATGAATTATGGTTTTTGTACGGATTTGAGGCGCAAAATTTAGTTTAATAAGGAAGAGTTATTTTAAGATCTGTTATTGAGGGCAAAACTGGGCGAAACGGTGCAAAATCTGTCGTTTCTTGATGTTTAGGTGTTTTCCTAAGTTATTGCACCTTCTAGACCAACAATTATTATTTGTGTGCGTTGTAATTTAGACGAATATTAATATATGCTATAATGGTTTGAAATAAATCCCTTTAAAGAACGGAACACTTGATCTTGCCTTCACGAAAATCAGGCAACTGGAGAACTCAGAAATCACATTATTTTCGGCAAAACAAGGACAGATTTAGTTTAAAACATTCATTTTTGCAAATTTGTGACGTCTTATGCCAAAAACCTCAGCTGCAAACTTGCGTGAGTGTATTTTGTTTTACCAAACCGATAATTGGGACTGTAAAAAAGCACATATATGAAAAGTCGTCACATGCCGTCTTTTTCCATGCCACGCGGTACGCGAAAGATGTTCAGATAATATCTATCTGCAGTTTACTATTAATGAATACGGAAATTTGAAATGAAAAGAGCAAACGATTGACATTTCTTTGCCAAATCTTAGCATATATGCAGCCACTTGATTGTGCATTTGCAATCTTAGAACTGGACCAAAAAGAAAGCAAGCTTAGCAAAAAACACTCCAATTGAACGAAATAAGTGAATTCTTTCATTATCAACAGACATTGTATTCATTATTTTTTTTAGCGAAGTCGAAAAACCGATCGAACTTCCTTATTAGTTTCTTGACTTGATCTTGGAAAACGACTGAGTATGCAGACATTAGACAGCGAAATATCTAATTAAAGTGTTTTTTAAAGAGGTAACTTATTATAAGAGTTTTATAAACCGTTCCTAGTTATATTAATTGACAAATTATGTTGTGGGCGTTTATTCTTCTCGGTAACGAGTTTTTATGTGTGACCCTAACGGCCAGCTGCATTAGAAAGACTGTCTCAGAAATCAGTATTTCGGTAAATGCCTTTCAGAAGTATCTTATTTCAAAGGTTTCAATAAGCGCATACAACAGAATCTACATTTATAGGCAATAGACAAACAACACAGGAAAAAGTAAAGTATTCATCACCATTTAAAGGACGAGTTGAAACTCATCGTAATCAAACACCCGAAATATTTATGAAATTTAAAAAAATAAAGTCCTCTTAATATGCATAAAATAATACGCTTACGATTTCACCTAACAATCACATTTAAATTTATTAGTCACTGACTGGCCTATCAGCATGTCAGCTTATGAAATATTTTATTCCTAGGAAGTCCCTACCGGCGTACTCAAGCGAAAATCTGTTTGTCTTAGTCAAACGCATCTTAGGCAGTGTATTAATGGACGAAGAAATCGCCAGTTCTCACGCAACTGTGTTAGAATACATACACACACTTTATGCTGTTTGGTAACGGCCATACTTTCTATTGCCCTTAATCTGGAAGACTATTGCCACTTAAGAACTTTTTTCAAAAGTAATTGTACTTGTGGTGTTTTATTTACTCGTAAGTTTACATGGAAAAGCATTCTGTACATTTAAAACTTCAGGTTAATTAACTAACTGGATTTTTTACGTTTTCGGAATTTGCCACTTTTTCTAAAAAATTAGTATTTATAAACAACGCAAAATTAATTTTTAAACCAAAATATGCCTTCTTTTTAAGAATGGTTACATATTTACGCCTGTAAAACTTTGGGGACGCAGTAAGGGCTGATTTGGCATAACGTACCTTATCTCATAAAAATCCAGGAGATTTCATGGGATAGAACACGTGCATCTGGATCATCCTGCCAGATGGTCGCACAGCTCCATCTTCATATACTCTACAATGAACGTAGGAAATCCACGGTCAGGAAAGCTTTGAAACGAGCTCTTCTACGTTGTCAGAAAACTGTAAAGGAAGTTGCCTCATTAAGGTCTAGGTAGCGTCTGCCAAATGTGTGCTACACACAGAAAGGTAAACCGAAAGAGACAGCAGAGACTGGCAGGATCATTTCGGTTTTATTAACCGTCATCAGTTAGGCATGTACAACCACAGTTTCGGATGGGCTAGGATTTTAATCTGGAATCACCGGTCATTGAATATCTTACATTCTACTTTCTGATGGGATCGTTTTCATTTTTCATTCTTGTCTATATTTCTTGTCGCTATGCAACCATCAGTAAGGGCTCTGGATGGAGCTGTAAGGCACAATGAGTCGAACCTACCCAATAGCCTGATCATTGAAAGCTCTTTGAAAAACAATGTGCTCCATGCTTAGAAATATATTGAACAAGCCATCTAGGGGTTCCGTTTGCGTGTGTGCGTACGTAAAACGTGTCTATCATATGCACAAGACAACTTGGGTCAGAAACCCTTTGACGCAGCCTGCGAAGAACAGCATTCAGCCCAGTTGACACATCACAGAGACCTACCGCTTATAAGTTCGGCATGTCGACTTTCGTTGTGGACATTCATTATTCTCGGCAACGGATGTTCATGTCTAGATGAGCCTATAAATGTGACCTAAACGACCAATTTAACTTTAAGGAATGTCCAAAATCGCACTTTGGTAAAATGCTTTGAAGAAATATCTCATTTTGAAGGTGTTGATAAAAAATGGAACAAAAATCTAAGTTTATGGAAAATCGATGGAAAAACAGCAAATGTCCTGAATTATTAATTGGCATTTCATGGAGGGACTGGAAACTAATTGTAGTGCAATACCAGAAATGCCTAGAGATAAATTTTCCCAAAAGGAAAGTTCTCTTTCTCTTCACTCAATTGTATGTTTATGAGTTCACCTGACAATTTTATTTACGTTTACTAGTCGCAGTTACAGTAATTTTTCCATTTTCAGAAGTTACCGCTTATCAAAAAAGTTAACATTTCTGAGTGGAATAATATTACTTTTTCATATTTATCTTAAGCTTTTAAAATGCAACAAACTGTTAATTATTATTTAAAAGTCTCAGTACATGCATTGGTGCCGGTTTGCGAGTGAGCATCAATCTTTCGTACATTTCGGCACTTTGCATTAGATAGGTCACATACTCTGCCATCGAACAGGAGAAAAATATAATTTTTGCCATCAGAGAACAGAATATATGTAAGTAAAAGTCTACAGCAGGTGCTCTCAGGCACTCAGAATGAGATGACTTCCCATGGATGGCCAGAAGAAACATCAAAACAGCTGGCATTTTTGAGTTGAAAATTTGCTTCCGTACTCTGTTTTAATTAGGCAGCTTTTCAGTATCTTAGCAGTATTAAGCTTAAGACAGGCCTTTTGTAGATTCCAATAAAATACGCATACCATGGGATTAAGAGGGTGCCTAGTTTAGCCGATCTGAGTCACCAGGTCGTGTTTGGCAGGGTAGACGGCCTGTCTAGTTGGTTGATGAACGCTCACCGATCGCTAACAGAACTTACTCGCCCCGTTCTGCCTTGGGGTTCACGATGACACCCCGCCAGCAGCTGCACAGCGGCTAATACTATTGGTAGATGAGCATTGCAGTCAAAGGCAAGGGAGACTGGAATGGCCATTTCTGGCTCATTAGACGTCATCAGCCAGTCATACCCAACGGGCTGTTTACTATTGTCAGCCCCTGCACCCGAGCCCACCTGCTATCGGAGCATGGTAGGTGAGGGAGAAGAGAGAGAGAGTGTGTTAGATGCTACGCAAGTCCGTTTTACTCTAAACTAATTCATGCACACGTGACCGATGCTGCGCTTTCTGCGTCGGGTACGTAGCGCACTTTGTCACTTACGAAGATTTAACTGTCAAATTAATTCTTGGTAAAACAGACTACATGGCAAGTGTACAATGCACATGCACGCATATTTGGAGATATCAGAGTGGAACCGTTAGCTGCAACTAAAATTAAAAATTCCTGGTTTCTGCCCTTTCTCTACAGACTTCTACATATAAACGTGCGGTTTTGAGTACCGAAGGTGGATGACTATCCAATAAGAGAAATTTAGTGTTTACAAATCGTCTTCGAACCTATGGATCCACCGAACCTTTGTGCAAATAGACTTTTTTTTTAGATCAGAACACTCGCGACTGCATGTTCATCTTGCAGCTGGCTTGTATCGTTTCTCTCAAAATCGGATCTACGCTTCCAACTGCAAGGAAAAGGGCGGAAATGACACGTTTGGTTCAAATGAACAAACATCTGCTCAGTATTTGTGCTTACAAGTATTTTCTTCTTTTCAGATCCTGCAAAATGGCTGCCCTGCGTTGAATAAAATCGTACGCCACTTCCTCCTCCTCATTCTTCTTACGACGCAGTTCCACCCAGACATGACCCAACGTAACGCCCCCTGGGTAATATCCTTCTTACGTGCTCAGACAGGAAGCTTTAACCACGCCCCCGCGCTACGCCCGCTTATACATCTAGTGAGATTTACTCGCAGTTACGCCATCATCGCCTACCCAAATTTCACCCCCTCCCCAGAGGGTGAATGTCATCGAAGCCGACTGACGTAGGAAGCTCTGATATCCTCACCATTGGGTTTTCATCCGATTGTTGGAAACGCATTAGCGTTGTATAGAATAACCGATGGTGCCGCCCTTTGCTCTGCCACTCTCACGCAATTGCACTCACCATCCGCCTGGTGGAACTCTTTGATCTCCATTCATAAATCCAAATCATAAATATAAAAAATGTATACCTCTCAACTTTTCTGAACACCGCTATCTTCTTTGGCGGGAGGAGTTCATGTATGCCCATTTTCATTCCAACAAACAGACAGTCGCCGAGATCTTTGGCTTCCTGTCCTACCGCAACAAAATTCTGGATGTAAGAATTTGCTTTGAAGTGACGAAGGTGCGTGTCTATCCCATCTAGGGAAATCGCATATCTGAACGATGTGAAATCCATAGGTAAATGTAAAGCAGACTAAAGAACGATTATTAAATAATATGCGGCTGCCATTCGTTTTCACATCAACGGTTTACCAGAGGAGTTATCGAGCCTTTGCACAAACAGGCTTTTTGGATAGAAACTTATTTCTACCCCAGGCTTCGCTACGTTTGAAAGTAGAAAGACCAAAATGAACTCTTCCGGAATGCTAAGGAAAAACTGGCCAACTCGCTCTTAAAATTAGAAAGTAATTGCTATTTATGCAGCTTTTGCACAACATTTTAAATGCTTAATAATTGCTCTCTACTCTTTACTTATTCGGATACAATTTATTTTAGAGTACAAATTTGAAGTTCGTGAACCATTCACAATGAAGATGAAACAAAGCAGAAATGCGCTTAAATTTCTCCAACGCCTTCAAACTCGGCCCAATGGCTGCTGATATAAACAGAGCATGTCAACAAGTGTTGGGACAGTAGGAAGGTGTCTTCAAGGAAATGTCCATAGGGGCAATGAAATCCCTGAAGAGGAAGAAGATAAAGAACTGTTGCGCACTCTCGAAACTAAACGTTTTAGAAAGCAATTGTTAAAGAAAACACACATCAAAATGTCAGAGAAATGTTTGAAGCACTTGATGTCAGAAGTTAAACGGTGTCCAACTATCTCCTGCAAATTGGTAAGGTGAAATAGCTTGATAAATAGCTCCTCCATGAAGTCAATGGAAGTCAGGGAGTTTGGAATTTTGACGTTTTTCGAAACTCGAATGATCCATTTCGAGATCAAATAGTGACGTGTGACGAAAACTTAACATTTTGTAATACCCGTAGGCTATCAGGGCAATAGCTTTCTTGTGACGATGAACCTAAACTTTTCCCATAACCAAAGTCGACAGACTGGTAGTCTGCTATTAGAGTTGGCCGTTAAAGAATTTTTTAGAGCATCAAGACAGAGGTTCCCTGAATGCACCTCCAAGAAATGTATGTCCACTTAGGGAAGATGAAACCTGCATTAGACAGTCGACGTGGCCCACTTCTGATCCATGACAATACCCAGTCATATAGTGCCCAGATGAAACTACAGAACATCACAGACTAGTGATAGGAGATTTTACCATATCCTCTTCATTCACCTGATGTTTCACCCACTGAATTCAAAGATTTCTTAGGAGCAAATCAGTGGATTTCGTTCAACAAGGCATGAACCGTCTTGGTCCTCAATAGCAGAAATACAAGGATGTTCAGGGTTCAGTCTTTTGAATAATTTTAAACATATAAGTGTTAGAACTTTGTTGATGAACGCTTACCGATCGTTAACAGGACTTACTCGTTCCGAGCCTCGCCAGCAGCTCCATAGCGGCTGTATCTATATATTTATATTTATGATAAAGTGAAAACCGACTGGGACAAGGGGGACTGGTGTGACCATTTCTGGCTCATAAGCCCTCATCAGCCAGTCATACACAACTCCAGGTGGGGCACCATCCGATGCTTGAACCCGCAGCCTGTGGATCAGAAGTCTTACGCTCTAACCATTAAGTCACGGACTCGTTGTCTTGGCAGGTTTAGATCACGAATATAGGAGAACGCTCACCGATTCTTAACGGAACTCACTCGTCTCATTCTGCCTTTGGGATCCTTCTTGAGCACTGCCAACAGTCGCATAGTAGCAGTAGCAGAGGCAGATTATAAATGCAAGCAAATGCAGTGGTAGGCCATTCAAGAATAACGTTTTGTTGCTGGAATCTACCAGTATTAATCAAAAAACCCAATAGCTAAACAGTTATCGACATGGTATTTTTGATTAACTATCCTCTCTTAATTTCAGGCACTGTGTGATGAATACCGAGCGTTGCCTATAATATTGTACTTCCTGAAGAGAACTCCCCGATCATATTTCACTAATGTGTCCAGTCAGGTACATATCCGTTTAACGAGCCTTATACTTTGAGGTATAGATGCCAGCAGCTCCACCATCCTCGCCTCTCCCTCATCACACCCTCCCAGGGAATGAAGTCCATCCGGGCGGCCTGGCTTCAGAGCCTGCTTTTTCCTCTTCACTGGGTTTTATGCAGTGACACACTCACACATCCTGTGGAAATGGATAGCTGTGATAATATCCCCAGATGGTGGGGGTTCCTTGCTCTTCTACCCATCACCAACTTGGACCCGCCCTCTACCATAACGTGGCCTTCCGGATCTCTTTAGGAGGTAACATTCACACGTATATAGATTTCTGCTGGTTACAGTCCACCCTCGGACGCAAGGAGCTTCAGCGTCTGAGGGTTTTAATTCTAACAAACTGACAATTACCGAGATCTTTGCGCCAACCCTAGTGGCAGCGGTTTAGAAGGCAACCAAAAGATTTTAAAGCCACTGTAGAGATACATGAATTTTTACTGTCGACAAGCAGCGCCCTGAAGAAGCCACGCTGGACGGAAAGGAAATGTGGTTGCCATCGGTCAGAGCTGAATGGTGTGTTTACTGGAAGAGCGCAGAGGACAGTTTGTGGTAAGGTGGCTTTCGTCGAGGCGAAACTACTTTGCCAAGAAATTTTAACTGACACGTCCTATAAAGTGGTTCACCGCGCGTCCACATCCGGTCTTCCTGACTCGCCAACGGGCCGAGGTGGGCTAAGGAGGAGAGCGTGAGGTAGATGCGGCGAAATTCACTGCTGCTGAGACCGTCTCGTGGGGCTGTGGTGGTCGAACTATTGACATTGATCAATTTATCTCACGTTTAACAAATATTTTCGTACTGGAGAGACAAAAGTACTTTTGACTCCATGGATCTCAAGATAAATAACCTTTCTCTCGGAACTATGATGGGAATGGTCGCACAGTAGTTTGGCCTGTGTATCTTCCAGGCTGAACAAATTGAAGCGATGCCTCAGTGTGCTTATGGAAGCAGTTAATTTCCCGTTGGCGGCGAAGGTTCCTCTAGCTGATTTGGCCCATCCACCAAACGTGCGACTGCTGTTCCTGCAGGGCTTTAACACTAAACAAACAGACACCAAGGTGAGCATGCCGGTTTTTTTACAACGTAGTTGAGCTTGCGTTCTTTAAAGACGAACTTGTGAGAAGTTCCGTCCTCCTCCCCAATATAGCAACACATCAGAACTGAACCGAAGTCTTTCAGCTGAATACCAACGCGGGGGGTCTACGACCTTCGAAGCACACCAGTTTTGGAAAGGCGGTGACCCAGGTTTTGCCGAAAATACACGAGTTAGTCTGCAGTTTCCAGGCCAGGGGGGCGGGGGGGGGGGGTTAACAGAAAAAAACCAACGTCCAGCCCTCAGTATGGAATTCTAACCCCACAGCCAGCTGGCCTAGTCAAAAGACTGGAAGCGGACACTATCAGTCACTTGGCCGAAGCAAAGGACGTTCGGTCATTATTAATTGCATTGAACTTGCGGTTGTCAGCCCGGGATGCGGGTGGTTTTCGTTGATAAAATCTACCCTCTCCTGGTTTTAAACTGACATTTGGCCAACAGACCAACTGCTGTGCTTCCGCTTTACGATTTCTGTTACCTGAAAAAAAATACTTCGATGGGTACTAGCTACTTTTCCAGCAAATACCAGCATATTTAAACCCAGAACTAAAAAACATGCAAAAACAAAGTAGTTTTCTTGTATTTTTGTCTAGAAAATTAATTTATGCACCAAACATGCGGAACACTGGCGCCGAGCATTGGACAGGGACTTTAAATCTTAAACAAGAGGGATAAAACTTGCACGCGCATTTGAAGTTCTCAACCAGGGGCTCGCAGAAGTGGTGTGCAGTAACTGAAAGTGATTGCATCCCCTATCTCGTAAAACACCTAGTTCTTCTATTTTCGTAGAAAACTATCACATTTAAGGATCAAATAGCTATTAAGGAAAGGAAGTAACTAACGAGAGTTTAGAGATGGTGCATTATCTTAGGGTCTCGAACAGGTGGTCACTACAATCTCGTAAAACACCTAGTTCTTCTATTTTCGTAGAAAACTATCACATTTAAGGATCAAATAGCTATTAAGGAAAGGAAGTAACTAACAAGAGTTTAGAGATGGTGCATTATCTCAGGGTCTCGAACAGGTGGTCACTAAAATCTCGTAAAACACCTAGTTCTTCTATTTTCGTAGAAAACTATCACATTTAAGGATCAAATAGCTATTAAGGAAAGGAAGTAACTAACAAGAGAACAACCCGACGGTAAACGAACTTGACAGTGAGGTTGAGCAAAATAAAATATGCCATGGGGCTCGTTTGGACCTTAAAAAGACTGCCTTTACAGTAGGCAGTGGTGTGTGGGAGACAGCACTTGACAAAATAAATTGTATTTCCTAGTTCATGAAACTTCAACCGAAATTCCACAATTTACTTTTGATTCAAACAAATTACTTTATTAGGGTTGCAATATTGACTGTCATACAGCCCAATTTCAAGATATTTTAGTCAAAATTGGACCCACGCTTTTGAACGGACATCTTGATAAGCATATATAAAGGTCTATTTTGTAAGAAATGTCGATGAATCTTGAATGAATTTTCTCATCGAGTTTCGATGGCCTTAAAAGTGAAACATATTTAAAAGAAAACTTGCGTTACAATATTCTTTCCGGTACTTGTTTGGTTGAGCATTACGTCTTATTTAAACTCTATACTCGAAGAGAGGATATCTTTCAGTCTAAGTAAAAATTCAATTATGAGATCTTTGAAAACGGTGATGTTTATCAAAAAAACACTTCGAATCCGTCAACATATTAGTCATGCCTATAAAGTACACAACATGATCGACATCCATTGGGACCTATGCAACTTCTTCCCCATAGCATAGAGAAATGTGCAATTTTCCCTAGACAAAATGTTTACAGTGTGAAGTTTGAAATCTTGAAGTCAGGTTTGACAGTCAGTCGGTTCAAAATTTTGCGACAATTTAAAAACATTTTTTAAGACCAAATGACACCCTTAATTCAATTAACAAATTCGTGAAGATCTAATTTTCTACAAAATAAGTAGAAGACAGAATATTTTGGTGCATATTTTTCTGTAAAATATATTTGAATTTATAAGGGCACCAAAATCTATGATTAAAACGTAAACTGGATACAGCGCCGTTTTTTTATAAGGTAGATGTTTGGAAACAATCAGAAAGAAGCATCCTGCCGTGATAATAAATATAGCAGCCCTTTTTAAGTATTTTTTGGAATTAAAAATACATTTTCGAATTTCAGGTAAGATAGAAAGTCAACTGCAATTAAAGCAACCGAAAATAACTGTTTGAAGGCAGTACGTCAGGCGTGGTAAGTAATATAAGCATGCTGGTGAGTGTGTGAGACGCAGACTGGGAAACGTTCATCGATTAGACCGATAGTAGGTGAGTGCCCGCGCAACGTCCATGCAGGGAAAGCTTTTAAAAGTCATTGGATTAACCGAGTAAATGGCAGCTAGCCTTAAACCACAATCTCTCCCTTCAATTAGCCATGCCAGCTAGCAACCA
Source organism: Schistocephalus solidus (assembly GCA_017591395.1). Lineage (NCBI taxonomy): Eukaryota > Metazoa > Platyhelminthes > Cestoda > Diphyllobothriidea > Diphyllobothriidae > Schistocephalus > Schistocephalus solidus. The sequence continues at coordinate 34,674 of WEDG01000465.1, read as the reverse complement.
TATGAGACACTGCTGTCGAAGCAAGGGAACTGGTTTGGTAGTTACTGGGTTATTACCGATTGCAAGTTGATCAAAGTGTATCCGCTTGTAATGCAAGCGATGACACAGTTGCTTCCAATGCTTATAAATCGATATTTTTACTAGATTCACTCGGTATTTCTAGCAGACGTTACATCGATTCCTCTTCTAGGAACGCGCGCTACGGATGGTTGAAATCAGCCTGGGAAACGGCTGACGGGTATGTGTGCTCCTAAATACTCCTTTCGAAAACCTCGAAAGACCACCAACGAGATGCGTACATTTATCCCACTGGCAGATCTAGTGTTTGAAATTCAGATCCAAATGGTTAGGTTTTATTAGGGTGGGGTGGTCAACTCCCCATTAAGTGACGATGAAGCCAAATTTACCTTGTTTATTTTTTTAGAAAAGCGTGCGTTTCTTATTGCAAAATCACGTCTGGTGTTGCAATTCATCATTTTACAAAACAAGTTCCAAGCAGCATTCATGCGAGCCCGCACATTGCAGAAAAGCGTTAATCGATTAAAAAAGAGTCGAAAAGCAGACAGTGAAATATTTATTTGTGTCAGGTAAACATCCATTTAGATGGAGCTAAAGGATGCTAAAATGCAAAGCACTTTTAACTTGGGTCGTATGGAATTTTTTAGCAATTGCCAAACTAGTTCTTTAAATCTGGTGTTTTTGGTGTTTAATTTTTTAGCTTTTACCTCACCGAAACGCAAGTCTGAAATATGGAATGTCAAAATCGGAACACTTATTTGCTGTCGTTTGGGGTATCACGCAAGCTGCTAATTTGCGTAGACTCTGTCACAGAGAGAAAAAGTAGATTTTTACTGCTTTTAATTTCATCAGAAATAAAGAGCTACCTTGAAGTTAATCACTCAGAATTTCGATTTGAGACTCAGAGCGAATATTTGCGCTTTTAAATATGGTATATCATGAAGCCTATATGTCTTTCTGCTCGCCTGTTGGCAGTTTAGGAATATAATGTGATTATCCCGCTGTAGCTGAGGCATTTGTATCTAAATATTCGTAGCAAATGTTAGTCAAGTGTAGAAATTTTTTTAGACTGGTTTATTAAAATACTTTCCAAAGGATCGCAAAGTTCACAAGAAAATCCAACTGGGTTATTTTCTTCCCTTTGTCTGATGCGTATATCTACCGGGTGAGAACTAATCCCTTCGAATACCAGCGTCCACAAACGATATTTACATTCTATCTCCGAAATTTAGTGTCGCTAAAACGATGGCACATGGATATAAATTTGGAAAATTCCCAAATCAAGATGTGGTTTACTAAGACTTAGAAAATTTAATTCGGTTCCATAGTATGGGTCGTCATCGAACCAGGTGACATCAAAGAAGGTAGATAATGTTTATACTGTTTTCTTACCAACATGATGCACATAGAGAAAGAACTTCGATTCCTGAGATGATGGCAGTGGTTTGGGTAATATCATCGCCTATACAGGGGGCAGGGGCAGTCTCCATTCTGATTATTTGGAAACTCCGCAGACTAGCTCAAGTCCTTTGCCATGACAAATATTGCTATTGTGCGCTAAGCATTACGGTTCATGGGAATTCGGCCTTCTTTAGGACCGATTATCAAAAGAAAATACTTTATGCTGCCTCCGAAGCTAAAACTTTAAAGGACCACCAATAGCACTAAAATGTCTGCAAATCTTTTTTGAAGTAAAAATCACCTACAAAAAAAGTATAGAACCGCTAAATGGAGCGCCAATCGAGGCAACGACACGGGAATTATGTGGCCAATCAACCCAGAAATAATTGTTTGCTTTTCAAACCTTAATTTTATTAAAACCACTGGCATAATATCCATAAGATTTCACATGAAAATTACCACCTAACTTTTAGCACTAACGCAATCTAGTCCCGAATTGTTTGTCCCATATAACATTTTAGCCAGTGTAATGAAGCTTTCTCAACTTTCATTTCTTTTCCGACGCAAGGAACAGTCATGAAAAATGAACTCCAAATAACTGCCCACATGCCACTTCAGATGTTGTTCAGGAATTCCGAGAAAAGCTTAGTGCTAAATTTGTTTCTGGCCATCGGACACGGGGCCGTGTCTAGTATTTTTACACTTTTTTCACTGACCGTTCTCGACTTGGATTTGTAGTTTTTTGGGATATTGAGAAAAATAAAAGTAGACAGCCATGAATCGAATACTTCTTAGGCGATGGTCATCGTTTGAGGGTCCGACCGATAAGGGAATCTATGCGAGAGTGTGGATTTTACCTGACCACCAACACTAACCATTAAACGGCAAATCTGTCCTTGCGAACATTGTTCACCCGCACAAACACCTGCCTTCTTCACAATGTCTGCCGGGTTGGGTCGTATGTTTGTCATTATCCAGGACCACCGCGTATACGGAACTAGAAAGATCGAGATTTGACATAAGCCGGAAGTGTGATGGGAACCATGCAGGCAAGAAAACACGTTTAACGTTCCACTTTACTCGGAATTTGTAGACGGCTTTTATTTTAATTTTCGCCAAAAACATGCACGTGTCCACTGAAGCCTGGAGGTGCATATCCTACTCAAGTTAATATTTTGCAAATTCTCATTATAAACGTATTTCGACCTGTGACCTTATTCGGGACACGAAATACCAAAAAGGTATGCCCGTGAAAAACTTTAGAGAACTTCGGACCTGATGCACGCAAAATTTGCAGTGCCTCTGTAATGGCTCACCGCGGGAGCCATTTCTCGCAAATTGTTTTTCATAGGCGAGGACGAGAAAACGAGTCTTAAGGACACCCTCGATAAATCCAACTTTTATGGTTGGTATGTGGACGACATATTCTGCCTGACGGACCATAACACAGCCACTGTCGCCCTGGTCCGGAAGTTTAACAGTGTGCAACCCTCGCTCAAATTTTCTGCATTCTTTGACGTCCTTCTACAAAGGCGAGAGGATGGATCTATTAAACGTAGGGTATTCCGAAAGAAAACCTGGATGGAACAATATATCAATCTTTAATTTTCGCCAAAAACATGCACGTGTCCACTGAAGCCTGGAAGTGCATCTCCTACTAAAAGGTCTGCAAATAGTCCCATGTTAAAGTGAAAAGGGAAGGCGGCGAAAAGGTGTTTTCTGTAACTAGGCATCGGGCCGGTTAAATCACATGGATAATGAAAACATGAAGAAGTGACAGGGTTCATAAGTATCTTATGGTTAATAATCATCGTTCCTACGCCAGTTGCCAGGCGGGGTCGATAAATTGAGGTCACTGGGACTGGGGGACTGGGGGTAGGTAGGGCAGGATGTGAGTAATGTTCGTGGGAAGAGTGCAGGGAATGAATATCACTGTCAAGGATGCGGGGTGACCGACTGTCAACAGGGGGTGGGGACCCCGTATGGAAACCACCTGATGTTTCGAGCAGGGTATGTATCCGAGACATTACTGGAAAACCTTACGAAGGAACCATATAAACGTTTCCTCAACTAAGATATGCAAAACGTCACCTTGAGATGGTTAACGCTGGAATGGAGGGACGTCAAAGGAACCTGTGTCAGAGAGCTGCGGTACTCCACCGTCTTGAAAATGTCGAGAGACTGCCAGGAGTGAAAGAGCTGAGGCCAGATGGACTAAACTCCTACAAAGTATCCAACCGGTTAAAGCGCACACCACCCTTCCGAACAACCCGGAACGGTACGCCTATAACCGAAGTGTGTCCTGCAGCTGCTGATGCTCTGCTTCAACCGTTTCATGGGAGCAAACGCGTCGCACTCTAGCTGTCATTCCCTGGGCTAAATTTCACTTTTTATATTCAGGGGAACAAAACTGTGAAAATTGATATATTGTTCCATCCAGGTTTTCTTTCGGAATACCCTACGTTTAATAGATCCATCCTCTCGCCTTTGTAGAAGGACGTCAAAGAATGCAGAAAATTTGAGCGAGGGTTGCACACTGTTAAACTTCCGGACCAGGGCGACAGTGGCTGTGTTATGGTCCGTCAGGCAGAATATGTCGTCCACATACCAACCATAAAAGTTGGATTTATCGAGGGTGTCCTTAAGACTCGTTTTCTCGTCCTCGCCTATGAAAAAATTTGCGAGAAATGGCTCCCGCGGTGAGCCATTACAGAGGCACTGCAAATTTTGCGTGCATCAGGTCCGAAGTTCTCTAAAGTTTTTTCACGGTCATACCTTTTTGGTATTTCGTGTCCCGAATAAGGTCACAGGTCGAAATACGTTTATAATGAGAATTTGCAAAATATTAACTTGAGTAGGATATGCACCTCCAGGCTTCAGTGGACACGTGCATGTTTTTGGCGAAAATTAAAATAAAAGCCGTCTACAAATTCCGAGTAAAGTGGAACGTTAAATGTGTTTTCTTGCCTGCATGGTTCCCATCACACTTCCGGCTTATGTCAAATCTCGATCTTTCTAGTTCTGTATTCGCGGTGGTCCTGGATAATGACAAACATAAGATCCAACCCGGCAGCCGCTTTTCGGTTCATTTATCTGCGAAAATCGTTATTTTATGGTAAACTCGAAGAGGGCGTGTGAGATACGCCTCGCATCGGAAGGAGATAAGACAGTAAGAAGGGTAATACTGGTTTTAAAAATGTATTCCTCTAGAAAGGTCTGCCTTAAAAATGACAGATTTACTCGACAAAACCTTTAACAGCGTTCACCAAATAACATGTAGGAGCGCAAATTAGTCATTAGGATTGCAACTACCACTATTAGATCGAAGATGCTGTTTTACGTCATTCGCAGAATATATACCTGAGATGCCCTAACGCATGATATCTCATGAATATAACAAGAAACCGTCTGTTTTGCGAAATCAGTCCACGCTGCGTCCATCAAGGTATTTACAATCTGTTAAGAAGCAACCTTTCGTATAAAGAAGGCATATTGTGGCTTACAACTTAATTTTTACGTTGTCAAAAAACTCGTTTCAGAAAAACGAAAAACTCTGAAAACATACAAAATCGGTGTTACTTAATTAAAATGAATTTTTATGTATTCAGAAAGTATACTCATGCAAAACGAAAAGTGAATAAAGCAAGAAAAGTAGAATTACGTTAGAAAACATTCCTTAACTTTGTTTCATACATACATATTCTTTCAGATTACGGGCAACGCAAAATATGGCCGTTACCAAACAGCCTTAATTTTGAGGATGTATTCCAACACGGTTTCATGAGAACTGGTGGTATTTTGTCCGTTTTTACATTGTTTTAGATGCGTTTGACCAAGGCAAACAAATTTTCGTTTGATTGCGCTGAACGGTACGCCACAGAACTAACATATCTCATAAGCTCACATGCAGACAGCTCGGCGACTGAATAATAAATTAAACTAGAATTGCTAGTTTTAATCGTAAAGGTGCCATTTGTATATATTAAAAGAGGATTTTAATTTGGTTTAACTTCCTTTATAAATATTTCTGGTGCTCGATTGCGAGGCGTTTTAGATCGTCCTTGAAAAACTTCGATTTTAAGTGTTTTCAGTCGATTGTCTATGAACGCAGGGTCTGTTCTATGTGTTTATTGAAACGTTTGCAATAAATTATTTTGTCTGAATAGATACCAAAGCAGTGAGCTTTGAAACATTCTTTCGAATGCAGATGGCCATTCGGGTCATATTTTAAAGGGCAATTAAATACAAAACGTCGCTGCCGAGCAAAAATAAACGCCTACAATAAAATTCGTCAATCAGCATGCCTTTCGGGATATGTAATTTATGCACTTTGTTGTTGTCAAGTCAAGGAAAAAATGAGAACGTTTGACCGGGTTTTTGAATTCACTGAAAATAATGGACCTAATATTTGATGAAAATGAAAAAACATAATTTATTTCTTTTTATTGGAGCGTTTTGCGTTATTTTTGTTCAGTTTGCTCGCATGATTTATAATTGCAAATGCGCAACATAGTGGCAGAATATATACTAAGATCTTTTCAAAAAATTCAATCTTCTGCCTCTTCCGTTTCAAGTTTCCGTATTTATTCATGGTCAAGTGTAGATTTAAATCATCTAGCCACCATTCGCGTACGGCGTGAGAGAGAAAAGTGATGGTATGCCATGGCTTCTCACACATATAAAAGCGTGATTACGGTCTTAATTATCGGTGAAGAAAGACAAAGTAAAGTCACACAAGTTGATTACGGTGTTTTGTGGTAAAACGACGTTACAAATTAGCAAAAGTAAATTTTATAAACGGAAAAGCGTCCTTCTTCTTTCGGAAACAATGCGATTTCTCATGCATGCATGTACATGCTTTTTGTGAACGCAAAATCCCCTTTTTCGTTCTCCGAATATATTTATGGCGAAATTGTTTCTCGCTTAGAGTAATGTCCATTAACAGTTCAACGTACATAAACCAAATGCTTTAAGTCATAGCTTTCAATAGCATAGAAAAATTCCTGGGTAGCAAGAAACATCGAATTTTGCACCGTTTTGATCTGTTTTCCCGTTTTCTGAAGTGAACTCTTTATTAATGAACAGCATTTTGCGCAGCGATTCAATTCGCCAAACAAAAATAACATATAAAAATGTGTGCAACACCATCACTTAACATCATCCCAGCATTTCATGAATTAGGCTATCTAATTCATGTATTTACAAATAAATTGTACGAAAGTTTATCTCATTTTCCTTATTTTTTAAGAACTAGCATTTCGGCTGCTAGCTACTGAATAGTAGTAAAATTCAGTTTTTATAAGTGCGAAATCAAAACCTATGGAGCTAATTGGTTGTTTTTGAAAAGTATGTTACAATCGCAAAAATGAGTCAAATTATTCTTTAGTTACATCTAATCTATCCAACAAGTGATTTGAAACCCACATTCCGCGCGTCAAGCAAATTTGGTTTCGCCCTCTTTTTAAATAGCGTTTCCACGTTTTCCTGCAATTCTGAGAGTTTAAATAACTTAAGAAAAATTTATTAACAAAACTGCAACTTCAGCTTTACTAGGATTTAAATGTGAGTTTTAGTAGCGCAAACTACTTTGTTCGCTTAACGAATTAAACTTTGTATATTTCTTGCTAATTTTTAAAATTGACTAGACACATAATAAAGCCCCCTGGATACATGTTTTAACAGCCATAAATATGGAGCACATTTTGTTTGCCTGACAATTCATCTTTTCAATCACTGATCTTATAACCATCTATGATGAATCAAAGTGTTCGTACATGTTTTTCTTTTAATGTGTTGTTATTTAAAAAAACCTATATTCAAATTCAACAGCAGAGGATACAAAATATTCCAGTTAAGAGTATATGAACTTCCAGGCTGTAGTGGAAGTGCGGCGTTTTGGTCTTGGAAAACGAATAATCAGTAAAAATTCCCACATCTCATTCAATGATACGTGTTTGGAATTTTACACGCTTCGGGCAACTGGTTGTGTGCAACTGGCTCTCCGATGCCTTTGGATAATACACAGTATTTTAATTCAAGAAGATGTAACAAGAGTACTTGATATGCAAAGGAATTCCAAGGCAGTCCATTAAAATCACTCATTTTCTGTAACAAAGCGCTCAAAAACCTCCAGGAACACTGTGCTAATTAACTTCTGGCCAAATCACTGCCTTTTCGAGGTATACGAAAACAGAGATTTAATTAGTACTTGTGCTGTTAATTCTGTGAATACTTACATAATTAATAAAACGGAATTTGAGTTTGCAGCCTCTAAATATTACGCGGTTATTCCGCAAAATTTCGTATTGGACCTATAAAGGTTTGATCAGCAGAATTTACTCCAAGTTCGCGTACTAAATTCCTTGGATATTAAACAAGGCAGTATGGAAAACAGCTGTCAAACGTCGGTGAATCTCGGCGAAGTTAGTCATATAAAGTAGAAATTGCTATCTAATGAAATGTCAATCAAAATTCTGAAATGTATTTTAAAATTTGAAAAAAATTACTCATGTAGGGTTGTGCTATGGATTATTGTGCACCTTAATGACAAAATATTTAAGTCGCATCAGGACGCTGGCTTTTGTACAAGCGACTCTTTTATCATTCATAAAAAGCATAATTTTTAAAAATAAATACGTACGTTGCATGCATTTTCCTGATTTACTTTCGTTTTTCTTATCAGTTTAACAATATTTTGTGGAAAGTATGCACGAAAATATTTTTTTCTTCATTTGATAGAGTTTCTTCATCGTTAAATTTTGTAGTTGAATAAAGGGTATGTTACGAAATTGTAAAGTTTCTTAATTACCAAATAATTGTTCAACTTACCGACCATTACAGTTGAATTCAAGTCTTTCAAACTACCTGCTGTATGTATGCTCTCTAGGGAACATCACAAATTTATCTACTATATAAGAAGAGTCAACATTAATAATCAACGAATGCGATGTGCTAGGAGTGAAAATTTTACGTTCTTATAAAATCTTATCATTTGAAAATGTTTTTAAAACCGAAGTTTTGCTTTTAGTCTGTGAGCAGAATGAATGACAAATGTTCAAAAGCCTACATTCTGACGCGATGAACATATCCCGAGCTAACAGAGCCTGATAATTAATATTAAAACCCCACTTCAGTATCTCGTTTGAATCGATATCCTATTTCAGAATTTTGTTTTACATTTCCTGAAGTAGGAAATCGACGGTAACATTTGCGGTTCCGCAGTTTGACTTTATCGGATAAGGGGTCTTAAATCAACAGAGGCTGAGGCGGTTACCACACATATAATACAGTTAAGTTACTTTTGAAGTTCCAATCATATCTTTTTATTTTTGCAGTTTTCATCAACGTCAGGGCTAATTAGAACGTTTTAAGCTTAGACTCATTCATCTTACCGCAAATGTCTAGGAGCTGAGAAGACGATAAATAGGTGTATCGTCTGCAATCTCATCACGGTAAGCATCGTTTATGGGATATTCAACATCCATTTCTGCTGCGAGTGCCCACACATAGTGTTTCACTTTGAGGAATTTAATGGCTTACATGAAAAAAAATTTAAAGTCTGTATTGAGCACACCTAGGACAACAAAATGTTTCACTACAAACAAGCGCATTTAAATCTGGCAGCATTTCGATGGCAACTGCCTCCTCCAACTGTAAAATAATTATTTCTTTTGAAGCAATTTATTGTAAATGAGGTGACATAAGAGAAAAACGATTAAAATATTTTGGGTCTGAATAATGCAATGGTTAGTCCTACGACGCCTAGTATCCATGCTAGAAAAGCGGCTGTTAAACTCTAAAATAATTTTAATACCCTGGATTTGAAATTTGCGCCTGAAAATAAAAAAAATACAGCTTACAAGGTAAAAAACTACCTACTAACTTTCCTGTGATAAGCGTCTGCATTCATATTGGACAGAGAAACAATTCGGCGTATTTCTTGCTTTCAAAATTTCGGGTCTCTTTCGTTTTGCTTCCAAGTTAGGTGTTAAGTTGAGAAATTCTTCGAATGAATCCGACAAGAGTGTCACCGCGGGTCTTGCGTGTGCAAATTTAAATTAATTAACTTGGTGACTTCAGAGGAGTATTTCGCACTTCCAATTAGACTGATGGATTTTCGAACGGGTAATTTGTATTATTAGACAAAATTTGTAAGATAATTATGGGATGTTCGAAGAAATTTGAGTAGTTAAATGGATTGTACCATAGCCGAGACCGTAAATTTAAACGAGGAAACCTACGAGAAGTTACATAAAGCAGTGCGCGTAAACCAACAGTCAAGAAAGTCCAATGGCATAATATCTACGTTTGGGCGCCAACATCGATCTCCTCGAAACCGTTTGAATAGACTAGCATCAACTACTCAAAGTGGGCGCATCCACATCAGCTTTCGAAAATAAGTGATAATGACGATAACGAACATTTTCGATCGTTTTCGGTCAGCAAGATAAGTGATATTACAAATACGTTCCTGTAGCTACCAAGTGAAACTTTGACTGTCTAGGATCGACCTGAACATTTGAAAATAGCCCAATCAAAACGCGCCATGTTCATATGAGGAATTTATAAATAAGTGCAGTTTGTATGCGAAAAGATTTTGTTCTTCAAACGTTTTAAAATTGTGTTTTGCAGAAAGAACCTGGTCGTATATGAATGCGACCTATTTTTTTGCATTGACACGTACTGCCAGGTACTAAATCAAGAAATATTTATGATTACCACGAAGCCTTTTCTTTAAAATCAGAAGAAATAAATAAATTTGACAACCAACCTGCCCTTCTTTCACTACACATATTTTTTAATTCATGTCCCTCTTCAGAATTTTAAAAAGTGCACCAGAAGTGTCGAGCATAGGACAACAAGAAGTTGTGCATCCAAGCATAACTGCACACTTTCAAAGCAAAATCATTTTTCAACTTGTATTTACGCCGATAGCCTTCTACGCACGAATATGTGTTCGCTCTTCCGATTGTTTTTGGTTCAGCTTCGCTGTGGCGTAAAGGTGATCGCAAAATAAGACAAAATCACAAACCACCGCTTTAGCGGGGGAGAGGAGAGTGGAATCATCGACATGGGGGATGAAAGGGGAAGGTGAGGAAGTAATCGCCTTTAAACTGCTCGGGTAACGTCCTTTTGAGCCTCCAACTAGGTTATAGAGTATATCACTTCCGCGTTTTTTTCCTCGCTCTCTTTTAAATGCTCTTTTTGAAAAAAAACTCTTAGGAGCTGAACAGACACCACGTTTCCTCAATGTCCAAGTGTGAGTTTGGCTATGAAGTACGAAGCTATGAACAATTCTGTTATATCAGATGTTCATTTAGAGTAACGAGTCTTTCCCTGCTAGGTTGTTTTCCTATATTGCCCCCTAAACGGGCAACGTGGTAGATGCGTTGGACCAACACGGGGGCCTCATTAGGGCACGACAGGCGCTATTCGGGTTGCGTTCCCATAACAAATGCTGAACATGGAGGTGTGGTGTCACGCCTAGGGGTGGCTAGGACTTAGGGGCCCAAGCCGCGCCAGCCACCTGCGTCCTCTCCTGCCTCCGGTCTTCTTGTCTCTGTCTTGACACCGGGTTCAGGTGGGGGAGGAGAGAGTGCGGTAGATGCAGTGCAAGTCTACTATCACTTTAAACTAAATCACATGCAAGTCACCGTCCATGCTCCACTTTCCCATGGAGCATACGGTGGACATCGTCGGACTTTGACGGTCGAACTGTCGTGTGTGTGTGCCCCCTAAACAGGCCACGTGGTAGATGCGTTGGACCAACACGGGGGCCACATTAGGGCATGGCAGGCGTTATTCGGGTTGCGCTCCCATAAAAAATGCCGAACATGGAGGTGTGGTGGCATGCCTAGGGGCGGCTAGGACATAGGGGACCCAGCCGCGCCAGCCACCTGCGTCCTCTCCCGCCTCCGGTCTTCTTGACTCTGTCTTGACACCGGGCTCAGGTGGGGGAGGAGAAGAGAGTGCGGTAGATGCAGCGCAAGTCTACTATCACTTTAAACTAAATCACACGCAAGTCACCGTCCCTGCTCCACTTTCCCATGGAGCATACGGCGGACATCGTCGGACTACGACGGTCGAACTGTCGTCGTCGTTTTCCTATAACTCTGTCTCAAGGGTCCTGAGCTTTGGCATATGATTAAGCGATCCTACTAAATCTACGAATTATGGCCAAAATGCGAGAATGTCACCCAATTTGTGGCCGTTTGTGTGCGGTGACGCTTTTCAATGACATCAGGAAAACCCTTCTAACGCCTTGGTGGAGAAGAAAAGGTACCTCATTATGTTTACTATGCCGTGTATTTTTAGATTATAAGAACAAGACTTTTTGAGACAATAACTCCTGCGCAGAACTACACAGATTAAAATAGTGCTAGCTTGACGTTTTGCCATTTCCTATTGCCTTGAGAACATTTGCATATGTTAATATGAAAATATACTTTTGTTTGTTAGCGAAAGATTCTGCGGCGAAGGATACGATGCCTATTTTGGTGAGCATACGCAGTTTCGATAAGTACTCATCGAACTAGTCTTCTGAATCCTTTGATGCGTGTTCGCTGCTCTCAAGCAGTCCAAAGATCCCGTGGTGTTAAGGACACTCAATGGGTTCCTTCGTTTCAACACCAGACTTGTGGAGGCGACAGTACTGGCAAACTGTAATGAAAGAAACGAGTATCCGAACCACTACTGGAGATCGCTGTGGCGTAATGGTACAGGTGTTACCACGGCAACTCTAAGGAGATACGCAGAGAACCAGCTGGAAAGCACTCGTGTGAAGATCGAAGAATTAGATCATCACGTGAGTCAACGCGCTATGGTGTTGGACACCCTGACAGAAGACGAGAGAAAAGAATTTAGCAGCTATACTCAGACCATAGGGAGAAAACGTGTAGACGCAAAGAGATCGTCACTTCTTAAAAGGTGCACGAAATGAAACCACAATCAAGGTTTCCCAAAGATCCAGATCGCCACGTACACAACTATTCTTCTATGGCACGGGATATAACATCCTTTGAAGCCTTATATCTTGGTCCTTTATTCTGCATGCCTGGCCGGAGAGTTAATCAGTTTAGAGTTCGAAACTCCATTTGAGAATCTCTACAACCAAACATGCGACTTAAAACCAATATATGCAGATAGTTTATAACACTTTTAAATCAACACTGGTGAACTGTAGTCATCATAAACCTGAACAAGAATCGAACCAGTCGAGGATAACTGACAAAAAAGCACGAAGAGAAGATAAAACAGCTTCGAGAGAACAAAGATAGCTTGATAACTAGACCAAACAAAGGAACAGGCGTAGTTCTAATAAACAGATCCGACTACGTAACGAAGATGCAGTCCATCCTGTCAGACTAGACAAAATTCAAGAAAGTGGAGAAAGAAAAGGTAAGCACGGATGAAGTAAAGGCATAGCTGACCGACTGCTTAAAAAGACTCCACGCAGAGGGTTTCATAAATCACCATGACCTCAAACGCCTCCGACCAGTAGGCACACACATCCCTCGGTTATGTGGTCCACCAAAGATCTATGCAAGTCCATGCAATTTATGACATGAGCAACTTGTCGTTCGTGCAATAGCAAAATGGTTGGCGGAGAAACTCAAGCCCTTACAGCGTCAGCTTGTGCCACGTAGCTACCGGGATACGTTCGAATTTATTGACATGATGATGGCAAATGAAAACTTTCCATCCCACTTGTGCCTGACAGCGGTTTTTGGAAAATGACCTCCATTAACTGTGCAATAATTACTCTTTATAAAGATCAGGTGGTTGGTATTGGAAGTTTATATCGGACATTTAAATTTGGCATACTTTCAGTAAAAATGAAATTTTGGAATTGAGCTGCCGCATGCAGAGTTAAGGAAGCAGAATATACACTACAAAATTATACCAAGAATAAATATGTCACTTTATTTTCGAGCGTTTCTTTGATTATTTTTGCTTACTATTTTGTCTAAAAACATGACGTCTTGGGCTTTATGATTTTTATCATGGATTTTTATAATCTTATAAAATTCGAAATAAATTATTTATAAAATGCACAAAGATATACGTTATTATGTTCATTTGGTATTCTTCAAAGTAATACTCGAGTAAGGAAATAAAATCATTTGCGTGTCTGGATTTATGAAGTTAGGGATTCACGAATTTTTAATTGGAACCAGAATAATTTGTACCTGAAATGTTTTCATTTAGAAATGCCGCATTTTTAAAAAGCGGCATATTGAGAAAACGGGCTAAATCACTAAAACTGTGACAAAAAATTTAAAAAAAGAATATCCCATTTGAATCATAAAAATACAATTTTGTGTATATTAAGAGAGCTTTTCTTTCACCACATTCCTTTACTGGTGCTTTTAATACGGGATATTTGATAAGTTTCAAATCGTCCTTAACCTAATGGTCAAAACTTCAAGATTTTATGGAATTTCCTGCAAATGGCCATGAAAGAAGATTTCGTTCTTTATGTTTATCAACTGCTTCTAAACAAGATATTTGTTAAAAGCATGTACCCAATTATTGCGGTTTTTGATATTCCTTCTAATGCAGTTGACTATTTGCGTCATAATTGTACATTTTCCCAAACATGAAACCTAATCAAAGACAAAAATTAACTTCCAAAATGTCGGCCTCAATTCAAGTAAACAACTTTTTATTATAAGAAACCTCATCAAAATCAGCTTTAATTAGATCATGAGCTGATGAATATATGCGCACTTTTCCTTTTCCAAAGTTAAATCAAAGTAAATATTTGGAATTTCGACCATATCAACGTCCATGAAAATAAGGGATATATTTTCTGCTGAAAATGAAGGCCTTTCTTTACACTTTATATTGAAGCAGTTTTGCTTTGAATTTTTTTATTTGAATGCCCCGTTATATGATTGCAACTGCACAAAAAGTGGTCAAATATGAAGTTAAATTTTGCAAAAACTGATAATTATCTGCCCATTACGTTTCTAAATCCCGGATTAGAGGAAAAAATCTTATCCAAAATCTATCTTCTCGTTTGCTCTTAATTTAAACATGGGTTGCTCTGAGCGTCCATGTTTATGCGTCCAACATTCAGCGTAGTAGAAAAAACTACGGTTTTGTGAAAAAAAACGTCGGAAATTGGCAATCAAAACAATTTTTAAAGCCAAAATTATTCCGTGTTTCTGGAAAAAATGCGATTCCTTAGAGTTTTCTTCTTCTGATTTTAATTGAATTAAGCTCATACTTTTACGCTAACAGAAGAGGCTTATTTGAAACGTATCTTGTTTGTATTAATGTTCTATCATAACACAAACCACAAACAGTAGGTTTTGTTCTGTGACATTAAATAATAAAGGAAGGATTTTGGATATTTGGCAACCTGCGATTTCGTCAAAATTCTGCCTATTCACCTTGATATATAAGTTTGAACATGCATTGTTCTTTGGAGGAAAAGCTTTCTGAGCATCAACGCTACTTAAAATTTAAAATAACAAGACCACATATACGCTTAACTACTCGTGAAAATTTCGATCACACATAGTAGTAATTATGTGATCTACTTTATTTTCGCTCTTTTTCTCGCGTGGTTATAACGCACAAATTTTGTAAACCTTATTATTTCTATATCAATCGTTAAATACCTTTTACATGATTTATTACTTCTATGCTCCGCTTACAGTACTTCCATATTTTCCTTTAGAATATTGAATCCTACCTTGATTTTTAAAATTCCATGACCTTCCTCATAATCCCAAAGAAAATATCAGCTATTGAGGTTTAAGGTCATAATTTATGCTTATTTTTAGTATGCTGCGCACGCAAAATAAAAAACGTTAATGAATGAGGGCAGGGTTTACGTAAACAGACTCTTTAGATGATATTGCAGCCCATTTTGTACATCAGCATAAAACATATTTTTAAGTGGGCTCATTATTTGGAACATAAATTTTTAAAAACAACATAGTGATAGAAAGTGAGAATGCTGACCTCCATAATTCGCCTGATCAGGAATGTATTTGTGTAAAACTGGTCAAAAGAAATGAAAAAGACTATGTGCGTTTAGAAATTTAAGTAAAGAAGATTTCAGCATAAATTGGGGAACAGAATTAGCCAACAGCGTAACACCAAGACACCGAAAAGGGATCCTTCATTGGGATGATGGGTGATGGTCGCGGTCGAAACGAACAAAAGACTGATTTCTGCTGATTGAATAGAAAGTAATTTTTAATGACCATGCGGAGATATGAGTTTAATCATTATTCTACCTGCCAATAAAGGAGGTGCCACTACCATCCTAAACTAATTAAACTACACAGAGAAGATGGATTCACTCTTAAAAGACGATTTATGACACAACCCTTTGTCTGTGGCTCCCACAAACATTCCGAAAACTGTTATCTCACTACGACCGATAGTCTCCTTAATCGGTGCACCGAACTAGATAATTTCAAAGTGGCTATTTTACAAACAACGTCCACTTACAAAGAACTTTGAGAACTCACATGTATATTGAAAAGGGTTTCCAGACAAACTAAAAGGAGTCACAGTTGCAACTGACGAAATAATGGTTTTATTCTGGCTCTTCACCTTTTTCCTCTTGATAAAGCGAGATCATGCACCAAAAAACTACTCCAGGCCTATGTCACTGATGTACCTGCCGATGTTTTACTCGAACTCATAGACTTTTGTATAAAAAACCAACTGTTCCTCTTCCTGGAACAACTTAAAAGGCCCCCTATCAGGTCGCCCATATTCGACTTCTTGGCCAAAGCTGAAATTGAGAAATAAAAATCGAAAAATCTCCCCTAAGGTTAAACCAAACCTGTGGGTGGGATAGGAAGAAGGTACATTTGTGAAATATATATATGTATGATAGCGTGTGGCTCACCGATCTGCTTAAGGAACATTCATGTTCCGTTGTGCCCTGGAACTCAGACTAGAGCCCTCGCAGGTACTCGCTTAGCGACATGAAGCATATGTTGATAATTTGAAACCGATAAAGACAAGAGAGACCGGAATTACCATTTCTGGCTTATTGGCCGCAATCAGCCAGTCATACCCAATCCCAAGTGTGGCAAACCTGGTATTCAAACCCGCGACATTTGGTAATTTAGTCGAACGCTCTACCATTGAGCCACGGGCTCATTGCTTTGTCGTTTGTGATCGGGAATATGATGATAATGTGTGGCTCACCGATCTGCTTAGGGACATTTATGTTCCGTTGTGCCCTGGAACTCAGACTAGAGCCCTCACAGACGGTCGCATAGCGATGTGTAGCATATGTTGATACTGTGGAACCGACAAAGACAAGGTAGACCAGAATGGCCATTTCTGGCTTATTAGCCGTCATCAGCCAGTCATACCCAAT
Organism: Schistocephalus solidus; assembly: GCA_017591395.1. NCBI lineage: Eukaryota > Metazoa > Platyhelminthes > Cestoda > Diphyllobothriidea > Diphyllobothriidae > Schistocephalus > Schistocephalus solidus. Next base: position 17,900 of record WEDG01000465.1, on the reverse strand, counting down.
CCCACGTGTGGCACACCTGGAATTTGAACCCGCGACCTTTTCTTAATTTAGTTGAACGCTCTACCATTGAGCAACGGGCTCGTTGATTTGTCAGTTGCCATTGAGAATAGGATGATAGTGTGTGGCTCACCGATCTGCTTAAGGAACATTTATGTTCCGTTGTGCCCTGGAGCTCAGACTCGAGCACTCACAGGAACTCGCAAAGCGACATGTAGCATATGTTGGTAATGTGGAACCGACAAAGACAAAGGGAGACAAGAATGGCCATTTCTGGTTTATAGCCGTCATCAGCCAGTCATATCCAATCCCAAGTGTGATACACCTGGGATTCGAAACCCGCGACATTTGGTTATTGAGTTGAACGCACTACGATTGAGCCACGGGACTCGTTGCTTTGTCGGTTTGTGATCGGGAATATGATAGATAGTGTGTGGCTCACCGATCTGCTTAAGAACATTTATGTTCCATGTGCCCTGGAACTCAGACTAGAGATACTCACGGACGGTTCCATAACGACGTGTAGCATATGTTGATAATGTGGAACCGACAAAGACAAGGGAGACCAGAATGGCCATTTCTGGCTTATGAGCCGTCCTCAGCCAGTCATACCCAATCCCACGTATGGCACACTTGGAATTCGAACCCGCGACCTTTGGTTATTTAGTCGAACGCTCTACCATTGAGCCACGGGCTCATTGCGTTGTCGGTTTTGAGCGGGAATATGATGATAGTGTGTGGCTCACCGATCTGCTTAAGGAACATTTATGTTCCGTTGTGCCCTGGAGCTCAGACAAGAGCCATCACAGGTGCTCGCATAGCGACATGTATCATATGTTAGGAATGTGGAACCGAAAAAGACAAGGGAGGCCGGAATGGCCATTTCTGGCTTATAAGCCGTCATCAGCCAGTCATACCCAATCCCTAGTGTGGCAAACTTTGATTCGAACCCGAAACATTTGGTAATTGAGTCGAGCGCTCTACCATTGAGCCACGGGCTCGTTACTTGGTTGGTTGCGATCGAGAATAAGATGATAGTGTGTGGCTCACCTATCTGCTTAAGGAACATTTACGTTCCGTTGTGCACTGAAACTCAGACTACAGCCCCCGCAGGCGCTCGCATAGCGACATGTAGAATATGTTGGTAATGTGGAACCGACAAAGACAAGGGAGACAGAATGGCCATTTCTGGCTTATGAGCCGTCATCAGCCAGTCATACCCAATCCCACGTGTGGCACACCTGGAATTCGAATCCGCGACCTTTAGTAATTTAGTTGAACGATCAACCATTGAGCCACGGGCTCGTTGATTTGTCGTTTGTGATCGGGAATATGATGATAGTGTGTGGCTCACCGATCTGCTTAAGGAACATTTATTTTCCGTTGTGCCCTGGAACTCAGACTAGACCCCTCACAGACGGTTGCATAGCGACGTGTAGCATATGTTGATAATGTGGAACTGACAAAGACAAGGGAGACAAGAATGGCCATTTCTGGCTTATGAGCCGTCATCAGCCAGTCATACTAATCCCATGTGCACACCTGGGAATTCGAAACCCGCGACCTTCTCTTAATTTGAGTCGAACGCTCTACCATTGAGCAACGGGCTCGTTGCTTTTGTCGGTTGCCATCGAGAATAGGATGATAGTGTGTGGCTCACCGATCTGCTTAAGGAACACTTATGTTCCGTTGTGCCCTGGAGCTCAGAATCGAGCACTCGCAGGAACTCGCATAGCGACATGTAGCATATGTTGGATAATGTGGAACCGATAAAGACAAAGGGGAGACCGGAATGGCCATTTCTGGCTTTATAGGCCGTCATTAGCCAGTCATACCAATCCCAGTTTGAACTACCTGGATTCGAACCCGCGACCTTTGATAATTGAGTCGACACTACTACGATTGAGCCACGGGCTCGTTGCATGTCGGTTGTGATCGGGAATATGATGATAGTGTGTGGCTCACCGATCTGCTTAAGGAACATTTATGTTTCCGTTGTGCCCTGAACTCAGACTAAAGCCCTCGCAGGTGCTCGCATAGCGACGTGTAGCATATGTTGGTAATGTGAAACCGACAAAGACAAGGAGAGACCAGAATGGCCATTTCTGGCTTTATTAGCCGTCATCATGCCAGTCATACCCAATCCCATGAAGCGGCTTACCTGGGTTAAAACCGCGACCTTTCGGTTATTGTAGTCAAAACGCTCTTCTATTAGCCACGGAAAGCTCGTTGCTTTGTCGATTTTGTGATCGGGAATATGATGATAGTGTGTGGCTCACCGATCTGCTAAATGAACATTTATGTTCCATTGTGCCCTGGGAACTCAGACTAGAGCCCCTCACAGACGGTCGCATAGCGACATGTAGCATATGTTGATTATGTGGAACCAACAAAAGACAAGGGAGACCGGAATGGCCATTTCTGGCTTGTAACTAGGTATCGTAAGATGCTTCACCCAATACGAAAGTAACAAACACGTGAAATTCGAACAACGACGCGGTCCGTTTCAAATCGAACTTCTTATTAAAACTTTGGCTCGTTGTTTTTCGGTTGTAGTCAAGACCAGCCGGAAGCCGATAGAGTGTGTGGCTCACCGATCGTAGCTGCTGAACAATTATGTTCGGTGTGCCGCCAGACTGGGGCCAGGCCATCATGATCTCACCGGCGGCAGCAGCATATCTCATTGATAATGTGGATAAACAAAGGCAAGGGGGCAGGTAAAATTTCCGGCTTATTGTCGTCACTAAGCCGGTAACCATCAAATCTCACGTCGCGGTACGCGCAGTTCAGAACCCGACGGTGATAATTTAGTCGAACCGCTCACCGCCGATACGCCGTGTTCGCTTTCATCGTTGTGATCAAGGGGCCATCGGTAGGTAATGTGTGGCTCACCGATGGCAAGGACATCGTTCGTACGCTCAGAACCGATTGAGCCCTCACCCCAGACGGTCGCATAGCGACGTGTAGCCTCGACCCGGTACCGCGGAACCGGCAAAGAAACCGACAGACCAGAATAACCCATTTTCTGGCTTATTAGCCGTCAATGTCAAGCCAGTCTTCCACCCATCCGCGGTGGCGGCACGCCGCGGAATTTGTTCAAACCTTTTCTTAATTTAGTCGAACCGCTCTGCACCATTGAACAACGGGCTCCGTTCGTTGCCGTTTAGAATAGTTGGTAAGTGTGCGGCTCTCCCGATCGCCAAAGGGCATTGGTAGCGCCGTTTAATGCCTGAACAAGACTCCGTGCTGCGGGGCTCGCGCTGGCGAAATAAACACCATATCATTCGGTAATGGTAGATGACCGAGAACCGAGGGGCCAGGCCATTTCTGGTTTAATGGCCCGTCATCAATGTGATCATATCCGATCAAAGTCAGTACCTGAAGTTAAAACCGCGACGGCTGGTTATGGGTTGACGCGCTGATTGAACCGGGCTCCAGTTGCAGCGGCTCGGTTGCGATCGAATATCAATCCATGGAGTAATGGCGCTTCCAGTCAACAAGGCGTTTTATGTTTCCATGTTGCCCTGGAATAGACCGAAATATCGCGGACGGGTGCCATAAACCATTCATGGCATCATCATTGTCAATGTGCGACAAACAAAGAACCGCGAGGCCGGAATGGCCATTTCCCCAACTACATGACAAATCCTCAAAACCAGGTCAAGCGCCCAAATCCATTGATGAAGCACCAGATTCGAACCCGCGCGTACTGGTTATTTGGGTCGACGCTCACCGCAATTGAATTGCGGACTCAATTGCGTTCAGGTTTGGGCAGAATATGAGTGATAGTATTGACGGCTCCGCGATGGCAAGAACCGTTTCATCGTTCCGAATTTAAGGTAGCCCTCGGAGCTCAGGTGGAATATGCGGTGCGCAAGCAGGAAAACATCGTATATCGACAAGAGATGTTGGACAGAAAGACAAAGGGAGATGGGGCCGTACATTTCTGGCTTATAAAGCCAAATCATCAATGGGTCATGCCGATGCACAGTGTGGCACGGTTGAACGACCGCTGATGGTGGTCGACGCTCTGCCGTGCCGATTTTGGGAACAATTTACTTCCGGTTGGTTTGCGGTCAGAGAACGAATCGATAGTGGTGACAACATCAGCCGGGGTATTACGTTCCGTTGTGCGCATGAAGCTCAGACTAGAGGCTACGCGATAACAACGCGACATCCGTAGTATGTTGGTAATCGAAACCAACAAGAACCAGAGGGCCAGATGCGGCGGTCGCGCATGGCGTCATCGTAAATTAGCCCGAAATCCCACGTGTAGCACACCTACAAATTCCGAATCCGCCGACGTATTTCGTTGATTGCGCGATCGGTTGGGGCCTGAACCAGTGATTTGTCGTTTGTGATCAACAGTCATGATGATAGTGTGGCGGCTCACCGATCTGCCAGGGCGTTCGCGCCGTTGTTGCACCTGGAACTCAGACTGGGCCCCTCCCTGAACAGTTTGCGTAGCGGCGATGTAGCATATGATGTTGATATTAATGGGCAACAAAGACAAGGGAGACAAGAATAGTACATTTCGCGAGCATGCGACGTCATCGGCCAGGTCATATTGTCCCGTATTGCGGCTGCGGAATTCGACACTGACGCGCCATTTTGATCAGAGAACGCTCACCATTGAGCAACGAACAATTGATTTCATCGAAGTTTGCCATCGAAATCCGGATGAATAATTATGGCTCTGCCAGTCTGAAAGTTGAACGCCCCATGGTGGTTATTTCGGAGCTCAGAATCGACACTCGCCAGAACTCGCCATCATCCTCCATGGCACTCATGTTCGAAAGTAATGGCAGACCGATAAAAATGCGGGGGCCGGGGCCGGCGGGTACCTGCGGTTCTCAAACCATCGTAACCCAGTCGCCGCCCATCCGGGGTTAATACGCCTGAGTTCGAACCGCGACTGTTGGTGGTCGAACCGCGTACAGATTCGACCGCGAGCTCATTGTCGTTTTGAACCAGAGTCGTGATGAAGTAGTGGTAACCACCGGTCGCGAACGTTTATCAACCGTTTAAATTCGGAAACAGGGCTAAGGCCTCGCAGGTGCTCGCATAGCGAACATCATAGCATATATCGGTAAATGTAGAGCAAACAAAGAACAAGGACCGGAATGGCGGTACTTTCCGCCGGTTTCATAGGCCGTCATTCAGCCAGTCACATACCCAATCCCAAGGTTTAAATGCGCCTGGGATTCGAACCCACCGACGCTGGTAGTGGAGTCGAACGCACTACGATTGAGCCACAGAATAAGTTTGGCACTGTCATTTGGATCAGGACTCGCATGGTGGTGATGTCGATCCGAATCTCTAATTGCTGTTCCGTTGCCTGGAACTCGACTGAGCCCTCCGCAGAGACGTTAGCGTAACCGGCGTGCCATGTTGATTATGTGGAACCAACAAAGACAAGGGAGACCAGGAAGGGCCAGGCGCACCGGCTATTGACGGTGCGTAAAGCGGTCCGTACTTTAATGCGTATGGCTTACGTGAAAGTCGAACCGGCATTTTGGTCGATGAATGGTTAACTCACCATATTGTGCAGTCGTTTGTTTTTCGGTTGCGGTCGGAATATGATGATGGTGTTATTGGCTCACCGATATGCTTTATGAACAATTATGTTCCGTTATTGCCCTGGAACTCAAGACTAGAGAGCCATCGCAGGTGATGTAAACGACGTATAGCAGCATATGGTACGTCAATGTGGGACCGACAAAGACAAGGAGACCGGAATGGAAGTTTTGCGGCATTGCCCATCGCAGCCGGAAGTATGTCGATATGCGTAGTGACGCGGGATTCGAACCCGCGACATTTGATAATTTGGTCGACGCAATACTACCGTGCGGTACGCTCGTTGCGTTTGTCGTTTGTGCAGTCGACTATGATGATAGATGATGTGGCTCCTGCCGATCTGCGTAGGGACATTTATGTTCCGTTGCGCCCTGGACGCTCGAGATTAGAGCCCTCACAGACGAGTCTGCTTTATAGCGACGCTGTAGCATATGTTGATGCATGATGGAACCGACAAAGACAAAGGCTTGGACGCCAGAATGGCCGTTTCGCGGCTTATTAGCCGTCATCAGCCAGTCTACCCAATCCCGTGTGGCACACCTGGAATTTGGACGAGAGACCTTTTCTTTAATTTAGTCGAGACGCTCTACCGTTGAACGGCAGGCTCGTTGATTTGATCGGTTGCGGGCGAGAATAGGATGATGGTGTGCGGCATCGCGAATCTGCTTAAAGAACATTTATGTTCCGTTGCGCCCTGGAGCTCGGACTCCGAGCACTCACGGGAACTAGCGGCATGAAATGTAGCATATGACCGGTAATGTGGAACCGACAAAGAGACAAAGGGAACTAGAGGTAGGCACATTTCGCGGTTTTGTTGTGCCGTCATCAACCAGTCATATCAATCCCAAGGTGTGATACACCTAGAATTCGAGACGCGACGTTACGTTGTGAGTTGAACGCGCTACGAGTTGAGCCACGGGCTCGTTAGCTGTCGGTTGTGATCGAGAATATGATAATGGTGTATGGCGCGCACCGATCTGCATAGAAACATTTATGTTCCATCGTGCCCTGGAACTCAGAACTAGAATATCACGGACGGTGCCATAACGACAGTAGTAGCATATGTTGATAATGTGGAACCGACAAAGACAAGGGAGACCAGAATGGCCATTTCTTACGGCTATAGTGAGCCGTCCTCAGCCAGTCATACGCGCAATCCACGTGTGGCCACCGCGGAATTCAGACCCGCGACCTTTCGTTATTTAGTCGGAGCAGCTCGACGTTGGGCCACGGACTCAAGGCGGTGAAATCGGTTTTGAGCAGAATAAGATGATAGTGTGGCTCGCCGATCTGGCAGGAGTTTATGCTCCGTTGTGCCCTAGACTCAGGTCGAGAGCGTCACAGGTGCTCAGCTTAGCGGCATGTATTGCATCATGTGGGAAGCGTGTGGGACCGAAAAGAGACAAGAGGCCGGAATGGCGTTTCTGCGACATATAAGCGACGTCATCAGCCAGTGTGCCAAATCACTAAGTGATAGCTGCTGGAGTTTCAGAACCGAAAACCTTTTGAAGTGAGTGGAGTCGAGACGCGCTACCATTGAGCCACGGGCTCGTTACTTGGTTTGGATGCGATCGAGAATCAGGCCGATGAAAGTGTTGCCGCTCACCTATCGCTATAGCAGGAGCATTTACGTTCCGGGTCGTGCGCTGAGCTTCGAGACGACAGTAGCGCGAGTCGCTCGCATGGCGACATGTAGAAATCATCGACGTTGGGCGATGAAACCGACAAAGAGACAAAGGGGAGACCAGACCGGCCGTTTCTCGCGGTAGCCGTCATCGGCGAGTCAGCCGCAAATCCACCTGAATCGCACACACAGACTCGAATCCGCGGCCTTTAGTAATTTCAGTTGAACGATCAAACGTTGGGGCCACGGGCTCGTTGATTTATCGTTTTGTGTTTGGGAACTCATGGATGATAGTGTGGCATTTCACCGATCACGCTTCCGGAACAGTATTTTCCGTTGACGCCCTGGAGACTCCGACTGGAGCCCTCACGGGCGTGTTTAGCAGAGCGTGCAGCATATGTTGATAATGTGGAACTTGAAGAGCAAAGAACCAAGGAGACAAGAATGGCCATTTCGACGTATGAGCCGTCATCAATACGTCATACCCAATCCGATGTGGCACACCTGGAATTCGAACCCGACCTTTTCTTAGATTTAGTCCAGAACGCTCTACCATTGAGTACAGCGAACTCGTTGATTTGTCGGTTGCCATCGAGAGGCCAGGATGATAGTAGTAGTGGCTCACCGAGTCTGGTTACGGAACACTTATGTTCCGTTGTGCCCTGGAGCTCCAGAATCGAGCACTCGCAGGACTCGCACTTATAGCGATATGGCAGCATATGTTGGTAATGTGGAGACCGATAAAGACACGAGCCGGAATGGCCATTTCTGGTTTATAGGCCGTCATCAGCCAGTCATACCCAATCCCAAGTTTAATACACCTGGGATTCCGAACCCGCGACCTTTGGTAATTGAGTCGAAAGCACTACGATTGAGCCACGGGCTCGTTGCAACATGCGTGCGGGTCGAGAATCGCGATCGATTAGTGTGTGGCTCACCGATCTGCTTAAGAACATTTATGTTCCACGTTGTGCCCTGGAGGCTCAGACTAAAGCCCTCGCAGGTGCTCGCATAGCGACATATGTAGCTATATGTTGGTAATGTGAAACCGACAAAGACAAGAAGGACCGGAATGGCTTGGTTTCTGGTTTATTAGCCGTCATCAGCCAGTCATACCCAATCCATGTGCGGCTTACCTGGGATTAAAACCCGCCGCGACCTTCGGTTGTGTGTGTCAAACGCTCTTCTATTATGCCACGGGCTCGTTGCTTTGTCGTTTGCGATCGGGAGATCGCCAGTGATGGTGTGTGCACACCAGCGCTCTCGCTAAATGACGTTGTATGTTCCATTGTGCCCTGGAACTCGGGCTAGAGCCCTCACAGACAGTCGCACTAGCGACGATGTAGCTCTTTATATTTGATTATGTGGACAACAAAGGACATTAGGAGACCGGAATGGCCATTTCACGAGCTTAGCCGTTATCAGCCAGTCATGTCTTTAATACTGAAAGTATGGCTTACGGTGAGAATTCGAACCGGCGACCTTTCGAGATGCATTTTCCAGTCCTGAACGCTCTACTAGCTGTGCCCCGGGCTCGTTTGCTTTTCGGTTGCGATCGGAATATGATGATGTGTATGGTGTTACCGATCTGCTTTATGAACATGTATGTTCCGTTGTGCCCTGGAACTCAGACTAAGAGTCATCGCAGGCGGTCGCATAGCGACGTGTAGCATATGTTGATAATGTGGAACCGACAAAGACAAAGGAAGACCGGAATGGCCATTTCTGGCTTATTGCCGTCATCAGCCAGTCATATCCAATCCCAAGTGTGGAACACCGCAAGTTCGAACCCACGACCTTTGATTATTTGAGTCAGAACGCTCTACCATTGAGCCACGGGCTCGTTGCTTTTGTCGGTTTGCGATCAGGGAATATGATGATGGTGTGTGGCTGATCGATCTGCTCAGGAACATTTATGTTCCGTTAGTGCCCTGGAACTCAGACTAGAGCCCTCACAGGCGGTCGCATAGCGACGTGTAGCATATGTTGATAATGTGGAACCGACAAAGACAAGGGGAGACCGGAATGGCCATTTCTGAGCTTATGAGCCGTCATCAGCCAGTCATACCCAATCCCAAGTGTGGCACACCTGGGATTCGAACCCGCGACCTTTGATATTTGAGTCGAACGCTCTACCATTGAGCCACGGGCTCGTTTTTTGTCAGTTGTGATCGGGAATATGATGATAGTGTGTGGCTCACCGATCTGCTTAAGGAAAATTTATGTTCCGTTGTGCCCTGGAACTCAGAAGAGAGCCCTCACAGACGGTCGCATAGCGACGTGAAACATGTGTTGATAATGTGGAACCGACAAAGACCAGGGAGGCCGGAATGGCCATTTCTGGCTTATGAGCCGTCATCTGCCATTCATATCCAATCCCTGATTGTGCACACACACAGGATTCGAACCCACGACCTTTGGTATTTGTTTAGTCAGAACGCTCTACCATTGAGCCACGGGTTCGTTGCTTTGTCGGTTGTGATCGGGAATATGATGATGATAGTGTGGCGGCAATCGATCTGCTAAGGAACATTTATGTTCCGTTGTGCCTGGAGACTCAGACTAGAGCCACTCACAGGCGGTCATATGCGACGTGTATGCATTGATAATGTGGAACCGACAAAGACAAGAGAGAACCGGAATGGCCATTTCTGGCTTATTAGCCGTCATGCAGCCAGTCATATCCAATCCCTGAGTGTGGCACACCTGCGATTCGAACCCGCGACCTTTTATTTGTGTTTTGGGTCGGACGGTCTACCATTGAGCCACGGGCTCGTTGCTGTCGGTTTGCGATCGAGGAATATAATGATGGTGTGTGGCTCGTCAATCTGCTTATGGAACATTCCTTTTCCGTTGTGCCCTGGAACTCAGACAAGAGACCTCACAGACGGTCGCATAGCGACGTGTAGCATTGTTGATAATGTGGAACCGACAAGGACAAGGGAGACCGGAATGGCCATTTCTGGCTTATGAGCCGTCATCAGCCAATCAAACTAATCCCAAGTGTGGCACACCTGGGATTCGAGCCCGCGACCTTTGAGTAATTTGAGTCGAGCGCTCTATCGGTGAGCCACGGGCTCGTTGATTTGTCGGTTGCGATCGGGAATATGATGATGGTGTGGTGGCTCACCGATCGCTTAAGGAACATTTATGTTCCGTTTGTGCCCTGGAACTCAGACTAGAGCCCTCACAGACGGTCGCATGGCGACGTGTGGCATATGTTGATAATGTCGAACCGACAAAGACACAAGGGAGACCGGAATTGCCATTTCTGTCTTATTAGCCGTCATTTGCCAGTCATACCCAATCCCAGAAGTGTGACACACCTGGGATTCGAACCCGCGACATTTGGTGAGTGAGTCAAACGCTTTGAATGGTGGGCCACGGGTTCGTTGCTAACATCGGTTGCGATCGGGAATATAATGATGGTGTGTGGCTCGTCAATCTGCTTATGGAACATTTATGTTCCGTTGTGCCCTGAAACTCGGACAAGAGCCCTCACAGACGGTCGCATAGCGACCTGTACCATATGTTGCTAATGTGGAACCGACAAAGACAAGAGAGACCGGAATGGCCATTTCTGGCTTATTATTCGTCGTAAGCCCGTCATATCGAATCCCTAGTGTGGCACACCTGAGTTCGAAACCACTGACTGCTTAAAGTGGTGGAGTCGAACGCACTACCATTGAGCCACGGGTTCGTTGCTTTGTCGGTTTGTGATCGGGAATATGATGATAGTGTGTGGCTCACCGATCTTCTTAAAGGAACATTTATTTCCGTTGTGCCCTGGAGCTCCAGACTGGAGACCCTCGCAGGTGCTCTCATATGGCGACATGCCAGCATATGTTGATAATGTGGAACCGACAAAGACAGAAGAGAACAGGAATGGCGATTTCTGGCTTATGAGCCATCATCATCGATCGTACCCAATCCCAAAGATGTATTGCTTTACCACCTGAAAGATTTCGAACCCACGACAACTTCGGTAGTGAAGTCGAAACGTTCACCACCATTCAGCCACGGAGCTCGTTACAGCACGTCGGTTTTGCGAGTCGGAATGGATAGTGATGAGAGTGGCAACCACCGATCTCTGCTTAAGGAACATTCCGTGTTTCGCTATTGCGCACTGGAACTCAGACTACGAGGCCCATCACAGACGCGATTCGCATAGTGACGTGCAGCATGTTGATATTGTTAGAGAACCGACACAAAGGGGAGACCGGAATGTCCATCTCTGGCTTATTAGCCGTAATCAGCCAGTCCCTTACAATCCAAAGTGTGACACACCTGGGATTCGAACCCGCGACCATTGGTAGTGAGTCGAGACGGTCAGCGTGATAGCTGACTCGTTGCTAACGACCGGATGCGATCGGGAATATAATGATAGTGTGTGGTTCACCGATCTGCTTAAAGGAACATATATGTTCCATTGTGCCCTGGAACTCAGACAAGAGCCTCACAGATGGGAATGCAGCAGCGACGTGTAGCATGTTGATAATGTGGAACCGACAAAGGACAAGGGAGACCGGAATGGCCATTTCTGGCTTTTTAGCCGTCATTATCTCAAACGCACAATCCAAATTGTTCAGCTTTGGCAGCGTATGCTTCGTAATGTCGCTAGAGCCACCACCTGAAGTGCTAAAGCACCATGGCACAACGGAACATCACGATGTTCGCTTAAGCAGATCGAGTGAAACTCACACTATATATATATATATATATATATATATATGTATATATATATATATATATGTATATGTATATATAGGCAGACTAGTCTTTGGGAATATAGAAAGCTTAAATGAGTATATTTTTGGGAGACCGGATCAAGCTCGTCGTCCAGACTACAGGCAGTATACAGTGAACAATTAATTAATTAATCGTGCTGTAACGAAAGTATTCCACAGGGTTGGGCGAAACTCTGGAAACAATACGCGTTGAGTGCATTTTGTCATTCTGTCGTGATTGGTTCTGCGCATCCTGGTTTGTCTTTAGCTTGATTTTATGTAAAGCGGCATCCTAAAATCGCGGTATGCCGGTTGACGCATGCCGGTTTCCGTGGCACGCTTCAGGAATTCACGGCATTTCCTGATTGGGCAGTTGCAAACCATCCCTGCTTTTTCCCATGCAAATTTATGTCCTGTTTCCAGTGTATGCATTGCCACTTGGGATGAATGGTCTCGTCTTCTCACCGGTTACTGATGTTCATGTAGGCAGGTTGCGAACAGAGTACCACGGTTTGGCCACAATTAGGGGCAGTACAACTGGAACATGGAATTTTGTAGACAACACCTATCAGGTGGCTAACCCTGTCCTTGCAGGATCTACAGAAGCTGTGAGCGTAGAAGTAGATGCTTGTGGTGTGCTGCTTGTATCTGGTGTTTTCTGAGCATGACTTTCGACAGCTCTGGTACAGTACATTTTGTGTATGGGAGGGGTCGCTGGGTCATTGGTTTGGAGTGCCTGGTCGCCTTGTCATTGGAAACACTTTTCTCTTTGGATTCTTGCCGCTTCGAGACATCGATGCACGAAGTCCGCACGGGTATCCATTTATGAGAGAACAAGTTACAGAAAGTATTTCATTACACAGCTCGATAACTTCCCACCATCAGAAAAAGTGTTTTTTGACTCGAGTTTAGGAGACTGAAGACAGAACTACTTTGTGAGAGATAGGATGGTTACTAATCAGAATATGTCTCTTTGCGATAAACACTAGTGTGGAGGGATCCATCAGTTTTCCGATGTACGACGACCAGCACTCGAACGGGAATTTCCAATTCCTGGAAATCTTGCAGGTTCAGGATTTCTGCGAAAGCAGAGTCTAACTGGTTAGTATCTTGACGATGACAAATGTATCATCAACGTATCGCAGCCAAAATTTTGTTTTAACATCAGGAAAGCTGCATTTATGGCAATGAATGGAATTTCCTCTTGTACAACTTCTCCATTAGAGCTCTGATATTTGTGGTTGCCTGTGACTTCGGAACGGGCGAGTGCACGAAGCTCAGCGGATATCCGTTAGATCGGAATAGTTGGTATAAATAGGCAAGTTCTTTTGAAGTAGATACTCGCTGTTAGAGTGCCGGGCGCGCTGTGACAAAGAGCTCGAACGCGAAAGCTCCGTTTGTGCAGGCAACGGGATGGTACGCTCCCCATAGTTCCAGGATTATTTGGCATTTGAGTCTCCTTTTCTGTGGACGCTGGTTGCGAGCTTGCCATCACTCAATCGCTACCGCAGCAGCCTGTTGCTCCTTCGCGGGTGAATTATTGTAGCGAGGAAGACACCAGTGGAGACTTTCATGCAGCCGTTCCACTTCGCAGTTCGTTAATGACCACGCAGTATCATCTACGTAGCGAAGCCACATTTTTGCAGGCCTGAGGTTTTGGATCCACAGCTTCTTCTAGACGTTGCTCAGCTTGCGGCAAGTAACCCCGATAATCGGTGAACCCATTGGAGTACCTTGACCTGTTGGTAGCAACACCGCCGAATCGACAATAATTCTTTAAAGAGCGAGGGCCAGAGCATGTCTAAAACGCTGCGTTGGAATGTGTATTAGCGTATCTTCTAGACGTCGAGCTACGCTCTCAATTGCCAGGTATGTGGTATTGAAGGAGACCGGCACATCAAACGGTAGAAGGCATGCATCAGGACTTGCATTAAGGCCTTGAATTCTTTGAAGAAAAAGCATGCGAGTTGCTGATGTACTGTGATAGCCGACCGTACTTTAGGTGCTTTAGGCGTTTGTATAACCACTTGGCAAGGTTATAAGTAGGCGATCCGATGAGTGTCACGCGATCCTCAATGGTGCGTCCGCTTTGTTAATCTTTGAGGAGACCATAGGCACGTGCCGATGCGCGGATCATTGAGAGTGAGAAATGTAGAGTCCGCGGGACTTATGAGTTTCAGTCTAGTGAGCTCATTCCCCTTCTTCTTTACAGATGCAGCCTGTTTTTTCGATCTAACGGATATCCGATGAGCTTCTTGAAAAACTGTCTCCAAAGTCACAGGCAACGACAATATCAAAGCTCTAATGGAGAAGTAGTACGGAGGAAATTCGTTTCATTGCCATACACGCAGGGCATTTCGGAAACGATCACCTGACAATTAGACCGATTTGGTATCTTAATCACTCACAAGCCAGCGTCTTCCCTGCGGGCAGCACTATCACGTGTTAAAGATCCGGTACCTAAAGAGCAACAAACCAATGTTATTTACCGCATTCCATGTGCGAATTGCTCTTGCGCTTACGTAGGCCATACAGGCCGACCACTCGGACCCACATAAACGAACATAAATTGGCCATCCACCGACGCGATCCCTTGCTCGATGCTCTCGTTTGCGCACGCCGTTGATTTAAGGCCACCCACCAGCATCAGTGGGGAGGGCACTGGAGTGGTCGCGTGGCGCAGCACCATTGAACACTGCACGCGAATTTCACTCAGAAGCTTGCACTCCGGCACAAACAGGTATCGCGCGTCGTCTGGATGCCGCGTTGCGAGAGAATACTGCGTGCACGGTCCGCCTGACTTGCAGACCTTAGAAATCAACAACTGCTTATCTGTGCCCAGCCAAGTGTAACCTCACTGACTCTGCATCTCCCGCCACGTGACTTTGCTATCAAAACTCCTAGCACTCTCCTTACATGCGACAGCTATCGTAACAGGATTCGGCCCCCAAACCCCCATGGCGTCCGGTCTATCGATGTAACCTCTGCCCTAAACCCTCCAGCGGCGACAATCCCAACTCTCACTTCTCATTTCGTCTGACGACGCAGTTGGTGTAACCAACTTGAAAATTCACGAGTAAGCCTCGGGCACTCCGAACCGAGCGTCTTTCTTCATATATATATATATACACATTGAAGACAAAGGGCTCATCGGATAGAGTCGTATTATGGCGATTTTGTCCTCGCTGCGTCGTCAGACAACGCTTCAAAACTGAAAGGAAGAAATGAAATTGTCAGATGGCGGACAATGCTACCGAGGAACCAGACAAGGAGAACAACCAACTTTCGTGTGAGGACTGGGCACGCAATTGGATTAGAGACGGTCGTTATGCTAACTAGGCTCCACTAGTGTCCGGAGGCGAAGTTAAGCGACTAAATGTCGACTGCAGACGGTGAACCTAATGCGTGGATGTGGGATAGGGAAAGTGATAAATTGCACCGATAGTTTGCGTGTTAATAGTTTCAACTGTTGTTCGCCCTGCAGGAGGGAGTGGCAAGAACGGTTGGATTCACATGATCAGTAGAATTAGCGGCTGACGTTAGGTTGTAGGCGAAACAATTCCAGTGAGACCGGGCGCGCAGGCCTTCGTAATCGAGATTCCAGGTCGACACGCGGGTGGTAACATGGGTCGCGTCAGAGATTACCACGCCTCGAAAGAATTCCACGCACCTGTTCGGTGTTATGCCATTGCAACAACGTCGGTTCCGTCCCTATTGGAAGTGATGGTCGAAACTCAAGGGCATGCGCAAGACCTAGTGACAAAAGGATCGCGTCGACGAATGGCTGGATTTACGTTCCGTAATGCGCGTCTCAAGTCGTCACGGCCGGTGCGACCAATATAAGTGCAAAAGCGGTTAGCACGCGGAATGTGGTAGATGACATTAGTTTGCTGCTCGGTTGGGTGAAAGGGTCCGCATTACTCGGGGTAGTGTTGCGCACAGGACGATGCCGGTTTGAGCGCAATGGTGACTCATCTCCGACTCAGTTTAATTGTCGGGCGATCGCTTCCGGAGATGCGCTACATTTAAGGTAGTGAGTAGAATTTACGTGGTCAGATTCTCCATTAGAGCCGAGGTTGTGAAAGTTGCCTCTGGGGTCTGAGGCAGCCTTTCACAAAGTGATTGGGTATCCAGACTGAGTTGGAATGATATCGCGATACAGGTAAGTGGTGGGTTCTTTTTGCGTAGATGATCGCTACTACGGTAACGAAAGGCTCTGTGGAAAAGGGTTCGGCAGCATTTCTTTGCGGGCCGCAGGATGGTTTGCTATCATAGGTAAGTATGGTATCGGCGTTAGAGCCGCTTTCGGCGGACGCTCGTTGCGAGGCCTCTATCGCTGAGTTTTTGGATACTCACGTCGGTAACGGAAGGATACCTCCTGTTGCGCGTAGGCGAAGCTGATATCTGGCAGAGAGAAAAACGCTCACGCAGGCTCTGATACCGGCACAGCTCCGCCGACTTCAGGCCTTTATGAGTAACAAGTGTATCATCTACGTATTGGACCCATTTCTGGTCCTGAAATTTTGCAGACCTCCTCTTCTGGATTTTAGGGAATGCTAGTTCTGTCAGTAGACCCGAGATTGAAGGTGAGAGAGCCATTGGGTTACCCGCTTAACCAGTTAAAGAACTTTCCATCGAGATTGACAGTAGTTCTTGAGAGAGCTACGCTTTTATTTTGAAAGTAAACTTCCAGGCATTTCGCGAGAGGGTCCTCCATTCACCGTGAAGAATGGTCTTCAATGGTGCCAGCGTCGTGCGCTGATGATCTCATTTTGGTTGTTCGAATAAACAAAGCTAGGATTAAGATTATAGAGAGAGGATTTCACATACGAGGTGAAGAGCAGAAAAGATGGCGGCTCAATTTCAAAGCCTAAGCATGTCACCGAAGAACGCTAACGTATTGGGATGTCGATTGGGTTATCTTGTATGTGCCGGGTTACTCTCAATTATCAATTCATGTGGTATGAAGAAACAGGGGTCTACGTAAACGGTAGAATAGACTCATCAGGGACTTACTTAAGGGTATTGGATCTTCTGTAGGAATGCCAGAGTTTGTAATGCTGTGGTAAGCGGTGAGGTGTTGTTGCCGGTACAACCATTTAGCATGGCTGTTAGTGGGCGATCAAATGAGTGGTACTATGATCCTAAAGTTGTAACTGCTTTTGAACTTTGTGGAGGTCATATGCATTGCAATAAGGGATCACTGAATTTGATACATCTGAGGTAATGGGGGTTATGAGTTTCAGTCGTGGCTAGTGATCTCTTCACAGTGCGCTGTTTTAATTGATCCTCTGTTAGGTGGTGTGTGAGGCTTCCTGTCATTGAAGACTTTATTATCTTTGTTGATCTAGTCAGTCTTTTCCATGGTGGCGGGGGGCCGCCGCTGTCAGCGGAGACATCACTTTACTATCGTCTGTCTTTAAAGATATTCGTCCGTTTCTTCGTCGATAGGCAAGACTTGGTGTTTCTTTTGCCAAAACTCTGAGTGCTACCAGTAGCCTGTAAGGCAGCTTAAGTTGTGAGGCGAATAACATGATAGACAAAGAAGAAGGGTGAGGCATTTCGGTTATTAGCCGTCAGCCAGCCATACCCAACCCAGGCACTGCGGCACCTGGAGGCTCGAACCGTGACCTGTTTGGGCAGAAGACTCTGAATCCCGCGCAGCCGCAAGGCAGCTCTGTGATAGGCAGATTAACATGACCGATGAAAGGGAGCTGGAATGGCTATTTATGTTATTAGTCGTCATTATCAAGAAATACCTAACCCCAGGCACTGCGGCACCTGAGACTCGAACTCGTAACCTGTTGTGCAGATGTCTAATGCATTCATTGCTCCACGAGCTCATGGTCTTGTGCTCGGTTGCAGGGACTCACTGTCCCGTTTTGCCTTAGGGCTAACTCTGCGAGCCACCATGGGATAGGACCATTATATTCACACGCTGATAAATTGCGTATTGCAGGTTAACTTTGTTACTG